>JAWWLR010000148.1:20544574-20561455 GCA_035041075.1 Acraspis erinacei | reverse complement strand
AATAATTAATTTTGCAATAAACAAATGCCAATTTAACAAATTTCTCGTAGTAGTAGAAGAAAATTTTTTTTAAATTATATTGTTTAAACTATTACCTAGATAACTAGGCGATCAAATTAGTGTGCTCTCTAAGAGGAAAAAATATTATAAACAAGTTTAATAAACAAATGGATTATTCAGGCATGTGTCGTCAGAAAAATTCGCTTCTAAAGATGTCAATTTATTTAAATTAGGAACCTCTTGTTAATTTCAGAAAATTCATAATTTGTTGCTCAATTTTTTATTTTTTTTTTATTTTTTTAAATAAATTTAATAAACAAATGCATTATTCGAGCACTTATCGACGGAAAAATTCGTTTTTTTTCAATGCCAGTCCTTTTATTTGGGAACTTCATGATAATTTTAGCAACATCCATCACTATTTGATAAATTTTATTATTTTAAACAAATTTAATAAACAAATACATTATTCGGACATCTGTTAAGAAAAAATTCGTTTTTTCGATGTGAGTCCTTTTAATTGGGAACTTCATGTTAATTTAAGCAAGATTCATAACTAGTTCATAAATTTTATGATTTTTTAAACAAATTTAATAAACAAATGCATTATTCAAGCATTTATTGGCAAAAAACTCGTTTTTTCCAATGGCAGTCCTTTTAATTGGGAACTTCATGATAATTTTAGCAACATCCATCACTATTTGATAAATTTTATTTTTTAACAAATTTAATAAACAAATGCATTTTTCGTCAAAAAAATTCAGTTTTTTCGACGTCAATTTATTTAAATTAGGAACCACCTGATAATTTCAGAAAATGCATCATTTTTTCTGAATTTTATGATTTTTTAAAACAAATTTAATAAACAAATGCATTATTCAGGCATTTTTTATCAAAAAAATTCGGTTTTTTCGACGTCAATTTATTTAAATTAGGAACCACCTGATAATTACAGAAAATTCATCATTTTTGCTGAATTTTATGAAAAATCGTTGTTTCAATGTCAGTCCTTTAACGAATGAAACTGAATGAAAAAATAACTTTTTTCTGAAATTAAAAGGACTGACTTTGAAAAAAAAACAATTTCGCCGTCGATGAATGCCCAAATAATGTATTAGTTTATTAAATTGGTTCAAAAATCATAAAATTTATGAACTAATTAGGAATGGTTCTGAAACTAACATGAAGTTCTCAATTAAAAAAATAAAATGTATCAAATAGTGATGGATGTTACATAGAAAAAAAACGAATTTTTCTGACGACAAATGCCGGAATAATGCATTTGTTTATAATATTAACAAGAATAGTCTTAAGATAAATTTTTTTCATTAAAATATTGTTTCCATTGAAATTTCTTGTAATATAACTTAAAAAACGTTAAATTATTGAAAATTATAGAAAACACATTTTCAACAAATACTTTGTGTATAAACAATTTTTTTGTTTATCTATCATGATGGAATATCTTTACATAATTTAAATCTATGAAACTTAGGCGATTACAAACATTTTCCTATTTTTGACGATCAACGGTAACGTCAAATAGAAAAATTGCCATTTTTTTCGTCATATTTATTTATTTAAAATAAAAAAATTGAACAATTAAATTAAAAATTAGGCTCAAAAACTTTCTTAGAAATTTTATCAGCTTTTAAAAAAAATCATCCAACTCGGTCCAAAGGTTCAGCCGAAATTGTGTTTTGAACCAAAAAATGTACCTTTTCCCCACTGTGCGGAGTGACGCGCCCGCCGCGGCCGCTGTTCTGCATATTAAAATGTTTATAACTTTTTTCCCATGAGAGAGCACACTAATTTTATTGCGCAGTTATGTAGGTAATATTTTAAACAATATAATTTTTTTATATATGCTCCTACGACGAGGAGAAGTTTGTTAAATTTGCAATTTTTTATTGCGAAATTAATTATTTATAACAAATAACAAATTTTTTACGTCAATCATATTTTATTATGTGCATCTCTTATTTTCAAAAAAGCAAACCAAATTTCGTTGAAATTCATAAATTATTTGCTGAAATATCGCAATTAAAAAAAAGTCTGGAAAATGTTGATTTGTTTATAACTTTTCGAAAAATTTAAATTTAAAAAACTATTTTGGGGGTATTAATTTTAACCTATAAAGCATCCAAAAAATCCTAAAGGATTTATGAAAATCGAGCAGTCGATTTTTAGTGTCCCACTTCAGGAATTGTGACTCAAAATGTTTCGATTTGGTGAGTTTACAAAATAAAAAGTCGAGCAAATCCAAGAAATATTTTACAGAATTGAAGAGATTCAGAATTAATTTTAAACTTTAAAAGATTTCGAAAGTTTTCAAGAAAATACAAAAATTGTCTTAAAATTTCTGGAAAATTTATAAGATTATAAAGTAATTTTTAAAACATTTTAATGATATTTGACATTTTTGAGAAAACTTCGAGTCAGTAAAATAGTACATTGTGTATCAAAGGCGTAAAGAAGGCTTTTTTGACAAGTGTGAACTGGCCGCCCGAGCGAAGCGCGGCCGGAAGTCACACGGCGGATTCAACTGTTTTTAATTTTAAATAAAAATATTTTTGTATTCAAATACCTAATATTAATTTTTTTCATTTAACTCTTTTTTTTATTTAAAATAAAAATATTTTAGTATTAAAATATCTTCTATTACATTTTTCGTTGAAAATTTATCTTTTACGGTTATACATTGAACTTTTTCTTTAAGTTCGTCCATTTAGGAAAATAATTAATGTTTTTTGGTTAAAAATACAACTTATTGAAAATAAATCTTTTTTTGTTTGAGGATTTAACTATTTTATGGAAAATGTATCTGTTTTCAACAAGTTCAACTATTTTTTATGAAAAATAAAAATGATACAGTTACATTTTTAGTTAAAGCAATCAATCTTCTACAAAAACAAGAAGAAAAGGAATTTTTAACCAAAAAGGTGAATTTTTAACAAAATAGGAAAATTTTCAACAAAAAATTTAAATTTTTAACTGAAAAAGATCAATTTTCAATAAAAGTGAAATAGTTTAATATTTTGTTTAAAAAGTTAATTTTTAAACATAAACAATGAATTTTCAACCAAAAAAAAGTGACTAAGCCAAACAAATTTTCACCCAAAATTAAGTAGATAAATTTTCATTTAAAAAAATTGATTTTTAACCAAAGAGTAGTTCAAATGTTCACCAATGAATTACATTTTCAACTAAAAAAGATACCATTTTAACTTAAAATGCAATAGTCAGTTTTTTAGATAAAAAATCAATTTTCAATCAGAAAAACGAATTTTGAAAAATACAGTTAAATTTTCAATCAAAGACATGAATTTTCTTAAGAATCCAAAAAGACAAAATTTTAACAAAAATTTCTAAACTAAAAAAGACTTTTTTGAAAAATGGTTGAATTTGTAACCAAGGAGATGAATTTTCAATTACGAAGATTAATTTTCTACCGATAAAGTCGAATTTTCAACTAAAAATATAAATTTTTAACTAAAAATAGAACAGTTCAATTTTTAGTTACGAACATTTATTTTTCAACCAAAAAACCACTTTTCCACAAAATAGTTAATAAAATAAAGTAGTTATTCTGAATTACAAGTGGATACAAAGTACATAAAATTTCGACAACAAAAAGAAGATCAATTTTCTACCAAAAGAGACGAATTTTTAACTATTACATTTTAAACTAAAAAACATAAATTTACAATCGCAAATGCAATAGTGGAATTTTCGGACAAAGAAATCTGCCACAAAATATTTCAATTTTTTACCAAAATAACTCAATTTTAAACGAAATACTTGAATTTTTCTCTAAAAATAGAATCGGGAAATTTCGCGATAAAACATCATTTTCAACCAAAAAAGAACGCAATAACAAAATTTATTTTCTATAATAATAGTTGAATTTTCAATTACAAAATTATTTTTCTAGTATAATAAATGAATTTTCAACCCCAAGAGGACAAATTTTCAACAAAACTGTTGAATTTTCAACCAAAAAAAAAGGACTTAAAATAAGTGAATTTTCCACAAAATCGATTATTTTTTACAGAATATTTGAATTTTTAACTGAAAGTGGAATCGCTAGATTTTAAGATAAAACAATAATTTTCAATTGAAAAAACGAATGTTTAACAATATATATTAGTTAAATTTTGAATCAAAAAATTAATTTTCTACCAAATTAGTTGAATTTTAAAAACACAAAAAGGACTTTTCAACAAAATTGCTGAATTTCCTACAAAATAGGTTAATTTTTCGCTAAATAGTTAAATTAAAAAAAATTTAATTATTTAGTTCAATTTTCAACAAAAAAAAACAAAATTACAACATAATAGTTGAAAACTATTTGGATTATCTAAATTACTTCTAAGTGTCTGGACTACAAGTTTTAAAAAGGAAAAAAAAATTTACTAGAAATGAAACGAAGATTCAACATAATAGTTTGAAAAATTGTTTTCAACAAATTAAATAATTTGATATTAATACTTTATTGTCGACTTTTTGCATTTCTATGTTCTGAAAAAAATGTCTCTAGCTCCGCTGGGATTCGAACTCAGGTCGTTCAGATTGCCGGTCTGATGATAATTTAACAATTTAGTACAACTTTTAACAAAGTAATTGAATTTTCGCCTAAAGCAGATACATTTTCAACTTAAAATGGAACTTAGATTTTCAAAATAAAAATAAAATAAAAATTTTAACCATAAAAAACGAATTTTAAACAATTATACGTAAATTCTCGAACAAAAAAATTAATTTTTTACCAAAATAGTTGAATTTTCAATCCTAAAAATATTATTTTACCGCAAATAATGTTTCGTCCTCTACATTGACATTGTTTTTTGGATCACTGTCAATTCCACTGTCTTCTGTCATCTTGGAAATTGGATTTTCGTTTCAAAAAATTCTATCCTTTTGAGGACCTTCTACAACAAAAAATGGTTCATGCACAAATAATAAATTTCTAAATTACTCCAAAAATATTAATAAATAAGAAAAATATTTTTTCAAACATACACGGCATCAAAATTTCAGAACAGATTGTCACTATGGAGGGCTCTTATTCACGAATCTGACTCACCTCGAATATGTATACAGCCCCTCATGTAAATGCATTCCTTTTTTAATTGTTTAAACAAAGATTTTGGAGATCTTATTGAACCTGTTTTCTGCAATTTATGTTTTACACAATAAATTGTTTGGAAAACAATTTTTAACGTGTATTTTACTAAATTTTTTTATCGTCTGATACGAGGCGCGCTTACATCGGCGGATTGGGCGCGCAGTGCCTGCCTTATTGATTTTCTTCCGAGCAAGTGCGCCAGACAGTATACAATTCAAAAAACATCTTTTCTTAACCGCCCATTGTTTATTTTCTAAATATTACAGGGATAAATAGAGAAATTTTTTTTTCGAAAAAAGAGGATATTTTTTTTCTGTTAAAAGTACCAACGTAATTTAAAAAAATTTATAAGTGGAACGATTTTATAAGAAATGGCAAATTTTATAAAAATAGAAAACAAACACGCGCACGTCTTTTTGTTTTACAATTTTCAAATTAAAATGTAAACTAATTAGTATTGAAAATAAATTTTTTTTATTTCATAGTATCTATTTTCTACAAAATAGAATAGAACAGCGAGGACAAGATTTTTATTTTAAATATTAATTTTTAAAAAAACATTTATATTAATATTTTTTGCAATTTTTCTTAACAATGTCAACAAGAAACAACATAACCTAAAGTTGTTCCAAATTTTCAGTTTAATTTTCCGACAAAAATCACTAAAATAATTTTAAAGCAGATTGTGTCAAATTGGAAGTTTTCTTTAAAATATTATGAATTTTGTTTATAATAAGAGACCTCTGGTGAAAAACTTTAACATAACCCCAAATGGATCCAAAATTGTAAATATTTTTTTAATCTGCGATTTCCGGAAAAAAACGTTAACATAACCACAAATTGTTCCAAAATTGTAAATATTTTTTTTTTAATCTATATCGATATTTCCTGTAAAAACAGCTAGTTTAACCTTTAAATCGAAGGATTTTTACTAAAAATACCAATTTCGGGTAAAATACACCAACCTAACCTTAAATTGTTGAAAAATATGAATTTCCGGTAATAAAACGATAACAAAAAAGAAAAGATAAATTGTTGACAAATTTCTAATCCTTAAAATCTAATAATTTGTTATTAGAAGCACCAACTTCCGGTGTAAAACTAAAAAAGAAATAACCTAAAATTGTTCAAAATTGGTGATCCTGATGATGATTTTGTGTTAAAAACGCTAATTTTCGGTGATAAAACTAACATAACTTAAAACTTTCAGAAATTTTGAGTCTTTTTTTTAACTTTCTGATTTTCTGTTTAAAGTCTTTTTCGAAACTCTAATTTTCAGCAAGAAACACTATTTTAAAACATTTAGAATATTTTCAATAATTTATTAGAAAATTTTAAAGTATTTAAAAATTGAAAAGATATAAAAATGTATGCTAAATGCAGATGTTTGAACATTTTAAAGTTTTTTAAATTATTTTAAAAGTTAGATAATAAACATTTTTTTCCTTAAGATTCCAAACAAAAATTTAATTGATCTTTCGTATTCAAAAATTACTTTTAAGAAAATATTTAAAAATATTTTAAAACATTTGAAATAATTTCATAAAATTGAGAAAATGAATATCGAAGAATTTTTTTAATTTTTCAAGAGTAATTTGTTTTAATTCTAATAAGTATAAGAGATATTTATAAGTTTTATTTTGCAAGTTTTTGGTTATGCTAATATTTAAAAACATTTTAAAATATTCCAAAAGATTTTCAAAATTGTAAAAAAAATCTGAAAGCTATTAAGACATTATGAAATTGTTTCGAAGAATTTTTTTTTAAATCTAGGAAAAATTGCAATCATTATGAAATATACTTAAATTTTTCAAAAAAATTTAAACAAATATAGAGTTTTGAAGATTTCGAAACCAAAATGTCAAGTTTCTTAAACATTTTGAAAATTTTAAAAATATGAAATTTGTTTTTTAAAGTTACTGAGTATATTTACAATGATTTTAGGGATAATTCAAGTTACTTTAAGAAATAATTAGGAAGTGTAGTAATTTTAAAGACATCATTATTATTATTTTCAAAAATTTTTTAAATTTCCAAAAATTTATTAAATGTTTTCCGAACATCAAACAGTCATAAATATGTTATAAACTGCCTCAAATTTTACTTAAAGTTGGTAAAATACTGTAAAATAAAAATACTTTTTCGACCTATCTGAAGTCTTCTAAAATCGTTTTGAAAATTCTCAAATATCCTAGGAAACATTTATTTATATAACTCAAAGAAAATAGACCTAGAAATTTAAAAATGTATAGTTATTAGAGATTTTTATTTTGTATTAAAAATGATTTTTTCCTCAAAATTATAATTTGTCTAAAATGTGTGTTCTCTCGTGACTGAAAAATTTCCTTTCATTGAAAGTTCATCGATTTAGAATAGAAATTTCATTTTTTTAAATCAAAATCGCAACAGATCTCCTTAAACTAAAATCTCCTTTATTTAAGGATTTTTAACTATTTGGTTGAAAATTCCGTCTTTTGTGTAAAATAATTATTTTTTAAAAAATTATCTTTTTAGTTAAGGATTCAAATATTTTGTTGAAAAATTATTTTTTTGATGAATTTAACCATTTTTGAATAAAGAATTTTAAATGTTGAAATTGGAATATTCACTATGACATTTTTCGAGGAAAATTCATTTTTTTGGTTTAAAATTAAAACTATTTTGTCAAAAGTAAACTACTTTGTTTTTTTACAAATTAAATTATTTCTTTAGAGCATTCAACTATTTTGTTAAAAATTAAATTGCTTTGTACAAAACTCGTCTTTTTTAGAAAATATTTAATATTTTCTGGTTAAAAATACAACTGGTTGAAAATTAATATTTTTTGGTTGAAAATTGAACTATTTGTGGAAAATTTGTCGTTTTTAGATGTATTAAACTCTTTTTTATTTAAAATTCAAATCTTTTTTAGTTTTAATATAATCTATTGAATTCTTTTTTGAAAATGCATATTTTTTGGTTAAAATTAAAACTATTTTGTCAAAAGTAAACTACTTTGTTTTTTACAAACTAAATTTTTTCTTTAGAGCATTCAACTATTTTGTTAAAAATTCTTCTTTTTGGTGAATTTAACTCTTTTTTTATTTAAAATCCAAATATTGTTTAGTTTTAATATAATCTATTGAATTTTTCTTGGAGAATTCATCTTTTGTTGGTTAAAATTAAAATTATTTTGTTAAAATTCATTTTTTTTTATTCAACTGGTTTTCATTTAAAATAAAAAAAATTTTGTAATAAAATATCAAATATTAATTTTTTGTTAAAAATTCATATATTAGTGTTAAGAATTGAACCATTTTGTAAAAAATTACTCTCTTTTGGGAAATTTTTTTTTTTGGTTAAATATTATACAACTGGTTATCAAATTGACTTTTTTGGAGGTGGATTAAACTATTTTGTTAAAGAAATTTTTGTTTAGTTTTCATTTAATTCTTTTTTTATTTAAATTAAAAATATCTTAGTATTGAAATAATCTATTACATTTTTCGTTGAAAATTCATTTTTTCAGATGAAACCTTAAACAATTTTTTTCTAATTCGTCTATTTTCGAAAATATTTAATATTTTTTTGGTTAAAAATACAGCTGATTGAAAATAAATCTTTTATTGTTTGATGATTCAACAATTTTATTCAAATTTTATCTGTTTTAAATTAATTCAACTATTTTTTATTGAAAATAAAAATATTTTTAAATTGAAATATCTATTAAATATTGAATTTTTTGGGACTGGTTGAAGATTAACTTTTTTATTGAAATTTTTATTTGACAAGTCAGAAATTTAAAAAAAGTCTAGTATCTTAGGAAAATTATATGTGTATAAAATTAAGAAAATGTGAACAAATAAACCTAAAAAATAAATAGTTATTCAACATTTTTATCTTGTTACTAAAACTATAAAATTGATTGTTAAAAATGTACTCCTCATATTTATTTTATTTATTTGTTTATACCTGTTTACAATCACATCCCTACAACTTTCACTTCCGGACAATGAAATTAAATATTTTTAAATCTAATTTTCTTCTAAGAAATTGAATCTATTTGCCACAAATTAATATAATTATAAAATATAACCTCAGTAGTCTGAAGAGAATTGTTATTCTTCAGATACAGTATCCATAGTAACGTTAAAGTCCTGGAGAATGATGTAAGAGAACGGATAAGATATTTTTTTATTAAAATTATTCTCAAATTATTTGACTAGAATACCAAAAAATCCATTAGATTTTTTTTTTATAACTATACTTTTTCTTAAACCAGATAATAATTCTAGAAAATACCATTCATCAAATGCGTATCTAGTTACTTGTTATCGATGTGGTATACGTAAAGGAGTATAAACACTGTGAATGTGACAGCTAAACCATTATAAGAAAATTAATTTTCAGAAATTTCTCATCTCACAAAACTAAGTAAAAAACATTAAATTATCGGAAAAATGCATCCTACAAAAACGACTGCGCCTCCAGGGCTTCCGAAAAAACAACCTTCTAGAATTTCTGACGTGAGTGACTAAACTTTTTTATTTAGCCTGCAATATTTTGTTATAATTTTAATAAATTTAAAAATTAAATTGTTAAAAATTAATATTAATTTAATTTTGTTAAGGCGAGTCAATCGCGAAGTCGAATTTCACGAAGTGATCTAACAGGAGGCGATAATGAATGGATGAGGGCTAGATTTTTGAAGCCAGATGACCAACTACAATTGACGGAAGCCGTATGCAAATTTAATTATTAATTTATGGAGAAAAAAAGGGATTTTTTTCGAAAAAAGGGGGGCTAAGCTGAAATTTTTTTTAAGGTCGTTTTTTAATTTTAAAAAAATTTTTAAAACGTATTGGGTATTCTTAGATCGATAATACATTTGGCTACAAAATTTTACTGATGATTTTAAACTACGATGCTTTGTTTATCAATTATTAGGAAAAAAGTGAAGTGATAGGAAAATAATTATCAACCACTTAAATTTATCTAAAAACGCCTAATTTTTTACAAAATAGTGGAATTTTTAACAAAGAAGATTAATTTTTTCCCCAAAAAGACGAAGTTTCTACAAAATTGTGGGAATGTTCAACTTATGAAAAAAGATGAATTTTCAACTAAAATTATATATACTGAACTAAAATATTTAATTTTTTAACAAAAAGTATGAATTTTTAAGCAAGAAATGAATTTTCAGCGAAATAATGGAATTTTAAACTAATAAGGGATTTATTTTTAACAAAAACAAAATACTTAAATTCTCAACAACAAAAAATAACGAATTACCAGCAAAATGGTTACATTTTCAAATAAATAATTGAATTTTCTCCTAAAATACTTTAATTTTATACCGAAAATAGAGATTTTCGATAAGAAAATATAGATTTCAACAAAAAAAGGTTTTAATAAAAAAAAAACTTGAATTATCAACCAGTTGATTTTTAAAAAAATATGAATTTTCTACAAAATTGTTGAATTTTCAACTTATAACAAAAAATTTTTAACCAAAAAGATGAATTTTCAACTAAAATGATAAACATTTAACTGAAATACTTAACTTTCTAACCAAAAAGAGTAATTTAGAAAAAAAGAAGATTAATTTATATATAACATAAAAAATACCTTACACAAATTTTAAACTTAGAAAGTACAGATTTTTTAACAAAAAGAAATAACATTTAATTTCTCAAATAAAAAACGGAATTTTCAAAAAAAATACATTTTTAAATAAATAACTTAATTTTCTACCAAAATAGTTGAATTTTAAACCCAAAATATTGGTTTTGAATAAAAAAATATCATTTTTAACTGAGTAATGTAATTTCCAATCAAATTGTTGAATTTTCAACCCAAAATAATACATTTTATATGAAAGAGTTGGATTCAAAAAAAGAGAGATTTTTATTGGAAAGCAAACGAATTACCAATTAGTTGAATTTAACGAAAAACGCTGAATTTTTAACAAAATAATTAAATTGGTGTTAAGTCTTTTTTGTCTACTGGACGAAAATGAATATTTCATAAATATTTATTTTAAGATTTTTTATTTAAATTATAATTTTATTAACATTATTTACATTATATAAATTAAATTTATATTTTTGACAAAAAGAATAAATTTTTAACAAAAACAGATTAATTTTCTCCCTAAAAAGACCAATTTAAAAAAAAAACCTGAATTTTCTACTGGAAAAGATAAATTTTTAATAAAAAATAGAATAGTTTTTCCAGACAAGGAAAGATTAAGTTTTAATCGAGAAAAACTAATACACAAAAAATAATTAAATTTGCAACAAAATACTTCAAATTTCTAACAAATTGTTGATTTTTTAAGCCAAAATGATGAGTTTTGTACAAATCAGTTGAATTATAACCCAAACATTTAAATTTTCATCCAAAAATTAATTGAAGACCAAATAATTCAACTCTTTACGAAAATGGTGATTAAACCAAAATAAAAATTCATTTTTTTACCAATCAGTTCCACTCTTAATCAAGTATTTTATTTTTCAACGAAAAAACACAAATTAAACAAAATTTAATCCTCAAATAAATAGACAAAATAGTTAATTTCTCAAGCTAAAAAGTCTAGTATTTCAGAAAAATGTTGACTTTAAAAAGGTAAAGATGAGTTTTAAAGAAGAAAGTTAATTCTCAAAAAAGAAAAATGAATTTCCAACTACAAAAGATTAATTTTGAACCCAAATTGACAAGATTTCAGAAAAATACATATAGGTTTACCCAATCCTTAATTTTCAACTTTTAACGGATAAATTTTCAACCTAAAATAAAAGATATAAATTTCAAAAAAAAAAAATTAATTTTGAACCAAGAAAAACGAATTTCCGAAAAAACAGTTAATTTTTTAAATAAATAATTTAAATTTTAATCAGATAGTTTATTTTCGTTACAAAACAGTTGAATTTAAAAAAAGTTAATTTTGAGAAATTATTGAATTTTTAACCTAATAGTTTACTTTTCTACCGAATGCTTGAATATTAAAGCCAAAAATACGAATCTGGTACAATACAGTTCAATGTTAAAAACGACGCATTTTTAACAAAATTGTTAAATCTTCAACACAATAGATGAATTTTTTACAAAGAAGATTATATTTTTACCCAAATAGATAAACTTCAAATAAAATATTTAACTTTTTAAGCTTAAAAGTAAAATATTTTTTATTACATTTGACTTTTAAAATAGATAGAAAAATAATTTTCAATAAGAAATTTAATTTTCAATCAAGAAATATGACATTTCAACGAAATATTCTAATTTTCAACTAAAAAATAAAAAGAAAAAGAAAAGAATAAAACAAAAAAGAAAAAAATTAACCATTTGAATTCAGCTAAGAAAAATAATTTGTAACCAAATAACTGAATCCACAACAAAAATTATGTATTTTCAAAAAACAAACTTAAATTGCTACCCAAATAGGCCAATTTTCAATGCGTGAATTTTTTAGTCGGTAGTTCTATTTTTTACTTGTAAAGGATACATTTTCTACCAAAAAATGTAATAGTTCAATTTAAAGACAGAAACCCCAGTTTTTACCGATAAAAACTAATTTCCAACAGAATAGTTAAATTTTAAATAAATAGTTCAATTCAATTTTATACCTTAAAAATTAATTTAAAATAATTAAATTTAACCAAAAAAGGAATTTTTAACCAAGAAGGTCATGAATTTTCCAATAGAAAGGATCAATATTCATTTCAAAATATCAATATGTAACCAACGATAAAATAATTACATTTTCAGACAAGAAATAAATTCTAAAACAAATTTCAACCAAATAGTTTAATTTTTAACCAAAGAGATTATTTTCCAACTAAAACGATGAATATTGAAAAAAATTGCAAGAAACTAGTTCAACATGCATGAAATTACAATCAAGAACTTGAATTTTCAAATCAAATAAAATTTTCATTTTTAGTTAAAAATTAAAAAATTTGGTCAAAAAGTGATTCTTTTTGGTCAGAAATTTACTTATTCAGTTAAAAATAAACGCTTAGAATCCAACGACCAAATTTGTACAACCACTATAAAATTTTCCTATTGTGATTCGTATAAAGATCCTCTTTAAAAATTCTCTTAAAGATACTCTTTATTTTTGCCCGGAAATCTTTTTCTTCTTTAGTAAATTTTTGTTTAAAGAGATATTTTTTCAAATTACAATGGGAAAATTTTATGGTGGTTGACCAAATTTGTTCGTTGGATTTTTGGTTTTGTTTTCAAGAACACTATACATTAACTTGATTATTGGACGTTAAATAGGATTTTAAATTTGATTTTAATCTGATTTAAATTTATTAAATTTTAATCAACTATTTTGTTGAAAAGTTATCTTTTTTTATGAACTCAACTTTTTTCTATTTCAAATTAAGATATTTTTACTTGAAGTATCCGCTATTACATTTCCCCTTGAGAATTTATCTTTTTTATCAAAAATTGAACTAAATGGTTTAAAGTTAAACTTTTTTGTTATCAATTCATTTTTCTTTGTAGATTCATCATTTCAATAGAAAATTCATCTCTTCGTTTTAAAATATTATTTTAGTTACAAAAAATTTATTTCAAAACGTCTTTTTTCGACCCTTTTCAAAATCTGTTTATGATTATTAACAAATTAGTCAAAACCTTTAAAAAACGGACAAATGGAAGAATTGGGTCAAAATCCCGATTTTAGGTTTGCAAGGGACTTTTCAAATTTAAGCGGGCAAAGGGAGGAAAGGGAAAAAAAGGAATTTTCCAAAAAATATTGGACGGACTGAGATCCGTGAAAGTCACCAAACTGGTTTTTTTAATTTTAATTTTTAAAATTTTAATAGGAACTGCAAGAAGAATTTGCAAGAGTGCTGCATATTCAAAACACGCGAATTCCAGATTCTTTAGTAGAATGGTCCTGGAAGCATAGGGAATTCATTAAAGTTCCAAATCCGCCGAATATTGTAAATATTCTTAATGTTCCTGGTACACTTCTACACAAAGAATCTGAAGAAGCAAAAGTACAAATGGCGGGTGGAGTCATTGGTAAATAAAAAAATGTTAATATTAAATTTAATTAAAACTTTTATAATTTAAATTGTTAAATTAAATAGGAAAATTAGTAGAGGCCTATAAGGATTCCACCATAATAAATTTCGTATAAATTTTGTTGCGATTATAGGAAACTAATTTTATAAAATTATAGGGTAATCAGAATTGGAATAAATAATACAAAAACACTGAAGGAATTAATGTTAAAAATAAAAAGCGAACTAAAAACGAACGATTTTTTCAAACTTTTCATAATCTCACGCGAAAGTGTACTTAAAATCCATTGATAACTTTGCAAATATTTTTTAATCCTAAATTCTATAATATTACTCTGCCAAACCATGTTATGATATAATCTTATTATATTATACTATAGTGCTATAATGTTATAATAATTACACTCATTTTACGACATTTATTAGAATCAATTTTTAGCTTATTTTAAATGAAAAATAAGACACTTGTAACGCTGAAAAGAAAGTGCAACAGGCAGGGCGCACCAATCACTATCGTGCAATATTCTGATTGGGTCGCGCGCCTCACATAACAGGGACGACGCACCAATCACGACCGAGCAATATTCTGATTGGTTCGCGCGCCCTAAATATCTAGGAGTAGATTATTCAAGTTCTATTATAAACACTCCTAAAAAAATGTATTTATTATTCTGCGGATTCGAACAAATTTCCGGGTGGTATGCATAAAAAATCAAGAAAAAAAATTTGCAATGCATGTTTGTACAATCCGAGATTGCATAAGTCTTTGCCAGAACACTACTAAGGGTTTTTAATCTATATACGCTGCTGACTCATTATTGTTTATTTTATTTTCCCATCTGCACACAATATCATTTAATGTCAACTACTAAAGGTTCAACTACTAAAAATAATTTAATTTTCACATTTTTTATAAATTATTATTTTTTTAAATGTTTTTATGGTTGTAATGGTTAATCTGTTGTAATTTTTAAAACTACTGTACGCCATAAATTAAAGTATTTAACCCCTTTGTATCTTAGTTAAAAGGGGGGAATTCAGAGGCGGCGGAACCCTAGGGGTCACAGGAGACAATGCCCCCCCCCCTCAGGAATAGACCAGTGTGGAGCCAAGTTTTGATTTGCCTCCCTCTGAAATCGAATGATTGAATTCATTGGATCGATTACATTTTTTTTAATATACCTGAAATCTTTGTTAAATCTTTTTAATCTATCCGGAATATTTGCGAAACATTCAAAATCTTTGTGAAATCTTTGAAATCATTAAGAAATCATTGAACACTTTTTAAAATCTTTCTGAGATCTTTGTGGAATATTTCTGTTATCTTTGGAAATCTTTGTAAGATATTAGAAATATTCTTAAAATATTTGGTAATAATTTGTGAAAATATTGAAATCTTTGGGAAATCTATCAAATCTTTCAAATATCTTGAAAATCTTCATGAAATCTTTTGGATATCATTAAAATCTTTATGCAATCTGCGAAATTTATCTGAGATCTTTTTTAAATATTTAAAATCTTTGGAAAATCATAAAAATTTTGTGCACTCTTTGAAATCTGTCTGAAATTTTTGTGAAATAATTAAAATCTATCCGAAGTCTTAGCAAATATTGAAATCTTTGAAATCCTTAGAAAATAATTCAAATTTTCGTGAAATCTTTCTGATATCTTTGGAAATTATTGAAAAATACTGGAAATATTCTTGAAATATTTGGTAATATTTTTAAAACCATTGAAATCTTTGTGAAATCATTGAGGTCTTTGTGAAATCTTGAAAATCTTTATGAAATCTTTGGAAAATCAATAAAATCTTTATGCAAACTTCGAAATTTATATGAAATCTTTCAAATCTTTCTAAAATCATTAAAATCTTAGTGCACTCTTTGAAATTTATCTGAAATTTTTGTGAAATAATTAAAATCTATTCGAAATCTTAGCAAAATATTTGAATCTTTGAAATCCTTAGAAAATCATTAAAATCTTCGTGAAATCTTTGTGGTATCTTTGTTAGTCTTTGCGAAATATTTGAAGCATTGTTAGCTAAATAATATTTGTAAAATTATTGAAATCTTTGAGAGATCTTTGAAATTGTTAGGAAATCATTTAATTCTTTTTGAAATCTTTGTGAAATCTTTCAGATATCTTTGGAAATCTTTGCAAAATATTGTAAATATTCTTGAAATATTTTATAATATTTGTGAAATTATTTAAATCTTTTGGAAATCATTGAAATATTTATGAAACCTTGAAAATCTTTTTGAAATCTTTAGAAAATCAATAAAATCCTTATGCAATCTTCAAAATTTATATGAAATATTTTTTTTTAAATATTTGAAATCTTTTAAAGATTTGAAAAATCATTACAATATAATATAATAATATAAATAATTAATAATAATAATAATATATAAATAATAATATAATCATTAGAATATCGGATAATATTTGTAAAGTTATTCAAAACTTTGCGAAATATTTGAAATCTTGGTGAAATCTGGAGGGAATTGTTGAAATCTTCCTGAAATCTTTGGAAATCTTTGCGCAATATTTGGAGTATTTTTAAATATTTGATAATATTGATGAAATTATCGAAATCTTCGTGAATCTTTGGAAAATTTTTGAAAATCTTTGCGAAATATTAAAAATATTTTTTAAACATTTAGTAATATTTGAGACATTTTTTTAAATTTCTCTAAAATCTTTGAAAACTACCTGAAATCTTTGTAAAGT
>JAWWLR010000148.1:20463161-20474706 GCA_035041075.1 Acraspis erinacei | reverse complement strand
CCTCACACTAATCCCCTCCCCCGCCGAGTGAGTCACGCCTACCCCGAAAGGGAAACGGCTTAATGGTGTAATAATACTTCAATTTAATAGTTGAATTTTCAACTAAAAAAAAATAATTTTCCACCCCAAAACAAAGATTCTTAACCACTTTGATAAATTTTCAAATTAATAAAAAAATTAAGAATTAGTTGAAATTTTAACTAAAAAAATAAATTTTTAACCAAAATGGAATATTTCAGTTTTTATTTTAAAAAATTAGGTTTCATAAAAGAAGATTAATCTTATAAAAAAAAATACAATTTTCAACAAAATACTTTATTCTTCAAGTGAAAACGACTAAACTAACTAGTGGAATTTTAAAATAAAAAAAAAGATAAATTGTCAACCAATTAGTTGAATTTAGAATAAAAAAATATCAGACTTCAAGCAAAAATAAAAAGTTTAATTTTCAGTTAAAAAAATTAATTTTCCACACAAAAAAAGGTTCTTTATAAAAAATTAGGTTTCAAAACAAGACAATTAATGTTCTAAAAAAATACAATTTTTAACCAAATAGTTTATTCTTCAATTGAAAACGACTAAACTAACTAGCTGAATTTTAAAATAAAAAAAGAGATGAATTTTCAATCAAATAGTTGAATTTTGAATAAAAAAATATCAGACTTCAACCAAAAATAGTTTAATTTTCAGTTTAAAAATATTAATTTTCCACACAAAAAATTCTCAACCAATGTGATGAATTTTCAAAAAAATTATATTTAACTAAAATATTTCAATTTATACTTGAATTTTCAAATAAAAAAAAATGTCAAGAAATAATTGAAATTTTAAATGAAAAAATACATTTTTAACCAAAATCGAATAGTTAAGTGTTTATTTTTAAAAATTAGGTTTTAAAAAAGAAGATTAATGTAATAAAAAAATACAATTTTTCAACAAAATAGTTAATTCTTCAAGTGAAAACGACTGAACCAACTAGTTGAATTTTCAAATAAAAATAAAAGATCAACTTCCAACCAAATAGTTGAATTTTGCACTAAAAAATATCAGACATCAACCAAAAATAAAAGCAGCGGAATTTTGTAGTTAAAAAAATAATTGTTCTAAACGAAAAAAAAGATTTCAACCAAAAAGATAAGTTCTGAAACATGAGGATTAATTTTTTATAAAAAGACGATTCTATTACCAAAAAAAAACATATATTTTGAAATAAAAAAGAAATTTTCAACAAATATTTGAATTTTAAACTAAAAAATATTAATTTTCAACACAAAATGGAAAAGTAAGATTTTCTTGTAAAAATTTTGTATTTAACCAATCAAAAAAAAAAGAAATTTTTCTATTTATTTAAGCCAATTATTGAAAAAGAGTCAATAGCGGCGTGTCTCCGGGGCCTGAAATTCGAGAAATCTTAAAAAAATGTTTGCTCTTACCTGGGTAATGAAGGGACTGATTTTCATTCTTAGTCGCATTAATTTTCCTAAACCTTTCTCGACTACTTGTGGAAATGAGAGTAACCTCAGAGTATGACCCGTTGGAGCAGTATCAAAAACAACGACCGAAAAATTCATTCCTTTAACTAGTCTAGAAACAGATATTTAAATGTTATTTTCATATGAATTAAGGAAGCTTTCACGTATCACAGAACCGTAACAATATTTGCATTATTTTTAAAAACATAATTGACATTTACCAATAAAAAAAAGTTTTTTTTTAAGATAAGGTATTTTATATTTAAAAAAAACTATATTTTTGATTGCTTTTACAATCGATTTTTTTAGTCATAGCCAGGAAGACTAGAAAATAATATTATTAATAATATAATATAAAAATTTCAAATAAATATTTATTTGTTAAAACTTTCTGAACACTTTAATTAAAAAAAGGTCTTAAATTCCTAAATTTCTCAGAAATTTTAAGAAATTTTGTTTATTCTCTTGAAACCTTTCGAAATTATTTTTAAGCTTCTGTTTTTTTTTTATTAAAAGAAAAACTACAATTCTAAAAATCTTTTCCAGTTTAAAATTCTTCTTAAATCTCTTCAATTCTACTAAATATTTCGTGAATTTACTGCATTTTTTTTTAATGTTGCCAAATTGAAACATTTTGTCGTAATAATCTTTTTCGAAATTTAGGAAATCATTTGACCTGCTTAAAAACCTTTTTTAATATTCTATTAAAGTTAATTTTTCAAAATAAAAAAGATTCAGATTCTTCTTTGGCAATTTTTTTCTTCTCAAATCTTTTTAGATAATCTCTTAAAATTAATTTTTCGAAATCAGAAATTATTTTAATTATTTCAAAACTTCTGAATATCTCTGCAACTTACTAAAAAATTTCCTAATACAAAATGCTAGGAAATAATTAAAAATCTTTTGTAATTTTTTTCTTAGAATTCATTACAGAAAAATCATTAAAAAATTGTAAATCCTAAATTTTTTTTTAAATTCTCAGTCTTTGATATTCTTTTTGCAAACATTGTGAAATTTTCAAAACTTAAAATTCTCCTTGTAAAATAAGATCTGAACCATTTAAAAATTTTCCCAGAAATCTTGAAAAAAATTTAATATCCTCAAATCTTTCATAATTATTAAAAAGCTTCTACTTTTTTCTCAAAATAAGTAGCGAAACATTAAGAACAGAATTATTTTCTATTATTAAATAATCATAATTTAACTACAATTTAAATGTTATCTTCTATCAATAATGTTTAGAAAAATTCAGAAATAAATTTGATTATGTGAAACGCTCCCTAATTTAAACATATTTTTGCCAGACAATAAATAATAAAAATGAGTTCTCACTTCATAACTTCTGCATAACTCATTGCTTCATCTATTCCAGGAAACGATCCCACAATATCTTGAATTACACTCCTACTTAAACGCATTGCTTCTCCACCGAAGGCGCCTAAAATTAATAGTAGAATATGGAAATTTAATTTTCGAGGAATATTTCTTATTTGAAATTGAAGCCATTTTTTCAGAAAGTGTCCTAACCACTCTAGTTTCGATTTTGAAATTTGGATTATGGATTTAAATTCCTTTTCGGGAAATTAAAAACAGCTTCCTGGTTAAAGAAAATAATTGTCAATCCATTTGGTTAGATTTATTTTTATTATTTGGTCATTTTTCACGAAAATAGGGGAATACATATTTTTTTAAATCTAATGTGGATAAAATATGGAATTAAATTTGAAATTATTTAAATTCCTAAGATTTCGAGTCGAAATATATGGCATTTTTGACAAAAAAGATATATTGGGCTACAAATCTCTGGTCCTGGAAATTAATTTTTTCTTTCTATTTACAATTTTTTTAGGATCCAAGAAGGAACTTTTCTTAGAAAACGCTACATTTTCCACAAAATACATGAATTTTCAAGTAAGAATGATCAATTTTCAACCAAAAATATAATTTCTCAACAACAAATTTATTATTTGGTATTTTAAACAAAAACTAGTCGAATTTTCAACCAAAATAGATGATTTTTAACCGAAAAAAACGAACTTTAATACAAAAAGAATTTAATTTTCAATCAAATAGTAGAATTCCCTACCAAAAAATATGAATTTTCTACAATAAATTGATTTTTCAACAAAGAAGATAATTTTCAACCAAACAGTTCAATTTTCAAAAAAAAAAAAAATTTCACCAACAAAAAAAATAAATTAAAAAAAAATGTCACATTTTCAACTAAACAGTTGAGTTTACAACCAATGAAGATGAACTCTCAATAAAAATGTAATAATTGATATTTCAAACGAAAATATTTTAATGTTAAATTAATAAAAAAAAATTCAATCCAAACAAAAAATAAGAATTTTTCTACAAAACAGTTAAATTTTCAACCCAAAAATATGAATTTTCAATTAAAAAACAGTTAATTATTCACCAAACAGTTGAGTTTTTAGCCAAAAATAATACATTTCCAGCCGAAAACGAATTTTTTACCAAAATAGTTAAATTTTGAACAAACAAAAAAAACGAACTTTCTACATAAAATTTAATTTTCAACAAAGAAGACAATTTTCAAGCAAATAGTTGCATTTTCGACAAAAAAAATATACATTTTCCACAAAATATATAATAATGACTCCCCGTAATAATTGATATTTCAAACGAAAATATTTTTATTTTAAATAAAAAAATTCAATTTTCTACAAAACAGTTAAATTTTCAACCCAAAAAGATGAATTTTCAATTAAAAAACAGTTAATTATTCACCAAATAGTTGAGTTTTTAGCAAAAAATAATACATTTCCAGCCCAAAAACGAATTTTTTTACCAAAATAGTTGAATTTTTAACAAACAAAAAAAAACGAACTTTCTACACAAATTTTATTTTTCAACAAAAAAGACCATTTTCCACCAAATAGTTTAATTTTTGACCAAAAAATATAAATTTTTTACAAAAAAGATAAGTATGACACAGATAGTTGAATTTTTGATAAAAAATATAAATTTTCAACAAAAAAGTCAATTTTCAACCAAATAGTTGAGTTTATAACCAATGAAGATGAATTCTCAATAAAAATGTAATATTTGATATTTAAAACGAAAATATTTGAATGTTAAATAAAAAAAAATTCAATTAAAAAAAATAATTTTCTACAAAATAATTAAATTTTCAACACAAAAATATGAATTTTCAATTAAAAAACAGTTCATTATTTACAAAACAGTTGAGTTTTTAGAAAAAAAGAATAGGTTTTCAGCTCAAAGACGAATTTTAAACCAAAATAGTTGAATTTTTAAGCCAAAAAACGAACTGTATGCAAAAAATTAAATTTTCCACCAAATATTTAAATTTTCAACAAAAAAGTAAATTTAAAACCAAATAGTTTAATTTTTAAACCAAAGAAGATGAATTCTCAATAAAAACTTAATAGTTGGTATTTCAACCGAAAATATTTTTATTTTAAATAAAAAACAATTCAATTAAAAAAAAAATAGGAATGTTCTGAAAAACAGTTTAATTTAGGCAAAAAAATGCAATCCAAAGACGAATTTATAACCAAAATAGTTAAATCTTTAACCGAAGAAAATTAACTTTCTACAAAAAATGTAATTTTCAACAAAAAAAAAAAACAATTTTCCATCAAATAGTTAAATTTTTGATAAAAAAATATAAATTTTCAAAACAGAAAAGGAAATATGGAAAAAAAAAGTTGAATATGAAACCAAAAATGATGAATTCTCAATAAAAATATAATAGTTGATATTTCAACCAAAAATATTTTAGGGTTAAAACACAAACAATTCAAATTAAAAAATATATATAAACTTTTTACAAAACAGTTGAATTTAAAAAAAGAAATTAATTTGCAACCCAAACATGAATTTTAAACCAAAATAGTTGAATTGTCACCCCAAAAAAAGAACTTTATACCAAAAAAAATTTATTTTGAACAAAAAAAGATATTTTTCAACAAAATAAGTTGAATTTCCGAACAAAAAATATTAATTTTTGACAAAAAAGTTCATTCTGACCAAGTAGTTAAATTTTCGATTAAAAAAACATAAATTTGCAAAACAGAAAAGTAAATTTGGAACCAAATAGTTGAATATGAAACCAAAAAGGATGAATACTCAATAAAAATATAATAGTTGATATTTCAACCAAAAATATTTTAGTGTTAAAACAAAAATAATTTCAAAGAAAAAATATAAATTTTCTACAAAACAGTTGAATTTTCAACCAAAAAATATGAATTTTCAATACAAAAAAGTTCATTTTTCACCAAACAGGTGAATTGAAGGTAGAAAAAATCAGCATTTTCAACCCAAAAACGAATTTCCCATCAAAATATTTGAATTTTTAACCCAAAAAACGAACTTTCTACCCAAAAAAATTAATTTTCAAGAAAAAAGGTAAAATTTCCGACCAAAATATATAAATTAAAAAAAAAGTTCATTCTGACCTATATAGTTAAATTCTTGACAAAAGATATGAATTTTCAACAAAGTCAATTTTCAACCAAATGGTTGAATTTTCAACCAAAGGTAATTTAATTTTAAATACAAAATAATTCAACTTAACTAAAACACGAATTTTCAACAAAAAAGGCCATTTTCAACTAAATAGTTGAATTTTAAACCAATATAGTTGAATTTCAACGCATCAAAATGAATTTCTTTAAAAACAATTGAATTTTCAATCAGAAAAATATTAATTTTCTTCAAAAAAGTTCAATTTCAACCAAATAATGGAATTTTCAACAAAATTAAATTTCTAACCAAGCAGCTGAACTTTTTACCCAAAAGGATGAATTCTAAAAAAACTTTAATAGTTGATATTTCAGCCAAAAAATATTTAAATTTTAAATAAAAATAGTTAAATGCTACAACAAACAACAAAAAATGCATTTTTTATAGATCAGTTAATTTTCAACAAAAATGTTAATTATGACCCAAATAAAAAAACTAAAAAAAAACTTTAATAGTTGATATTTCAACCAAAAAATATAAAAATTTTAAATCAAAATAGTTAAGTGTTAAACAAAAAAAAACGAATTTTTTATAGAACAATTAATTTTCAACAAAAATGTTAATTATGACACAAATAGTTTGAATTTTCAAACAGAAAAATATTTATTTTCGACAAAAGAAAGTTCAATTTCAACCAAATAATGTAATTTTCAACAAAATTAAATTTTTAACCAAAAATAGTTAAATATTAAACAACAAAAAAGAATTTTGAATTCATTTTCAATTAATTTTCAGTCGTAGAGTTACTAATTTTCAAGAAAAATGTTAATTATGACCCAAATAGTTCAATTGTTTTAGAAAAAATAAATTTTTAATATAAAAGTTCATTTTTAAGTAAACAATTTAACTATGTAGCCCAAAAGATTCATTCTTAATAATAAATAAATCAGTTTAATACAACAACAAAAAAGACGAATTTTCAACAACAAAGATCATTTCCAAATAATTAATTTAATTTTAAACCAAAATAGTCGAATTTCCTTTTAAAAAATATAAATTTCTATAAAAAAAGTTAATTTTTAACCAAATGACGATGACTGAATCAAATTATTTAATTTTTTAACAAAATAATTCGTTTTTCAAGCAAATAATAATGTTTTTCCGAAAAATATAAACTTTTAACGAAGATCTGAATTGTAGACTTTAAACAAAGGGAATAATGTTTAACAAAACAAGTAAATTCTCGAGTCAAAGGCGAATTTTTAATCAAACAGTTGATTTTCAACCAAGAAAGATCAATTTCCCACCAAAAAGATGATATTTCTAACAAAAAAGACGAATTTTGAATCCAAGAATGAGTATATTTCTGCAAAAAGATCAATTTTCTATCTAAAAACATGAATGTTCCACAAAAAAAGTTAAATTTTCGACCAAAAAGAGGAATTTTTTATTTAAAAAAAGGACTTTTCAATCAAAAAGAATTAATTCTCAGCCAAAAAAAGTTGGATTTCCTAATAGGGTTCTTTTAAATTAGATCGCACTTAAGCGAAAAACAAAAAAAGGGAATTTTCTTGAAAACTGCAGAAAAAAAAGGAATTCTTTTCAAAAACTGAAAAAAGAGAAATACCGTAAATTCTCTACTTTTTAACAAAATGCATAAAATAGATATATCAAAAAAACATTAGTTAGGCCCTTTTTTGAAAAACGGCTTCAATTGCTGCAAATAAAAAGAAAATTCGAAAACCGATTAAAAAACAAAGAATATTGTCTAGAAACAGACCTAACTCGTTTTCAAAATATTCGTCGGGCAGTTCGGTGACACCAACATTAGGATCGATTTCCATTGCAAATAAGTTTTCGAAGCCTTTAACCTTTGTTGGCACTTTACTGAATTTTTGATCAAAAGCATCAGAAATGTTGTGCGCTGGATCCGTAGAGATGATGAGAACATTTTCACGAACTTTGGACAATTGCACTGCTAAAGAACAGCTATAAAAAAAAATTTCTTATACGCCTGAACTTCAAAATTTGCAAAAGATCGCATGGGATGTACAACTTTAAAAAAAAAGTTCAAACTCTTTATTTTAATTTATTTAAAAAGAGTTTAAGCTTTTTGAACCAAATTTATTCATTTAGTACATTTCGGTATTCCTAAATTTTGTTTATAAATTTTAATTATCTGTTATATTTTTAATATGAATTATATATAAAAAATTATATATTTAATATGAAATATACAGGATGGCCGCAAAAGTTTGTTTTCAAAATTCCCTGACCTTTTCTTGGCCATTTTTCCTCTTTTTTTACCGTTCTACTGTGACCGGATTCTTTTATAAACGGAATAAAAGGATTTCAGGCTAAAATTTTCAAAATAAAAATGTATTTAATACACCAGTTTTCAACAAAGAAATTAATTTTTAAACCAAACAATTTTCTTTTTAATTAAAAAATTTCAATTTATTTACAGGGTGTTTAGCGATTTTTAGGAAGAAAATTAAAGTTTTTCCAGGTTTCCTTTTTTTACGCCAAATAAAAAACGGTTTGTTCCACATTTAAAAGATTAAACATTTAATTTTTTTATTGACCAAAATTTCTAAATAATGCAGAATCATAAATAAACAAATTCTTAATTTTTTGCGAAATTTTTTTATTCTTTGCAGAGTCTTTGAAATCCTTGAAATCTTTAAAATATTTGTGAAACTTTTTTAAATCTTCGCGAATTCGATGAATTATTTTAAAGTATTTATTTAAAATCTTTAAGTTTCTGTAAAATGTTTTGGAACTATTACAATTTTCGTAAAATATTTTAAATCCTTGAAATGTTTAAAATTCTTGAATTTAAAAAAAAAAATTAATCTTTGAAATCTTAGACATTGTTAAACTCTTTTGAAATCCTTATGAATTATTTTAAATATTTGTGATATATTTTTTTCTTCCTGTATTCGTTTGAAATGATTGAAATACTCTAAAAAATTTTAATCATTTAAAATCTTTGAAATATTTGTGAGAACTTTCAGACATTTTTTTTAATTAATTTTAAATCATTACAAATTTTCAAATCTGTATAAAAGCTTCTGAAATAATATTTAAAAATTTGAAACCGTTTCAAATCTTTGAAATGTTTTGAAATCTGATTCAAAGTCTTTCAGAAATTTTAGTGAAAATTCTTAAATCTAGAGTAAACGCCTTTTTGAATCTTTAAAATCCTTAAAAACTCTGTCAAAATTTGTGAAATTTTCTGTATTTCTTGAAAATGATTGAATTATTCGACATATTTGTGAATTTTTTTTTAAATCTTCTAAAATATTTTCAATAAAATAATTAGTGCGGTCTACAAAAAGTGTCATAAAATGTCTTTATTTATTCTGTAATAGATAAAATATAAATTATATCTTGATCAATAAAAAACTGAGCACAAAAGATGAGAATTCAATCTAAAATAAAAGGATTTTTAACAAAAAGGGAAAATTCACGACCAAAAAGATTACTTTTTTATATAAAAATAAATAAATTTTCAACAGAAAAGTTTAATTTTCCATAAAATCTTTAAAATTCACGATAAAAAGTCGACCATTTTAGAAAACAGTTGACTTTCAAACAAAAAAAAAGATGAATTTTCAACATCAATATTAATTCTCAATCAAGAAAGATGAATTTTCAACAAACAAAAATTAATTTTTAACCAGTTAGGTTTTTGACAAAAAAAAGGAGACTTTACACCAGAAATATTAGTTTTCTACAAAAAAAAGTTACTTTTTCAGTTTAAAAATTCATTTATAACAAAAAAAATCCATTTTCAAAAACATATTTACACTTTCAACAAAAGATATAAACTAAAAGAGGAATTTTAAACAAAATATTTGAATTTTCAATTAAGATTGCCGGATTTTTAACAAAATAGTTAAATTTTCAACAACAAAAATGGATATCAATCAACAAATTTGAATGAAAAAAAAGATTTTCAATGAAATAATTGAATCCTGAAACGGCAACAATTGTGAACTTCAACTAATAAAAGAAATTAATTTTCAACGAAACATTTGCATTTTTAAAAAAAAAAGATGAAATTTCTACCAAAAGAAATGGATTTTCAACACAACATTTTTATTTTGAACAAAGAAATTAATTTTCGACCAAATATTTACACTTTTAACCAGAAAGATGCAATTTCTACCAATAGAGAAAAAATTTTAAACCGAAAATACGACTTTTAAAAACATAGCTGAATTTTCAATATTATATTTAATATTTGAACCGAAGCGAATTTTAATTTTCGATTAAAAATACTTGAACTAAACTAAAAAAAAACATTTTCAAAAAAATAGTTGAATCATGAATCAAAAAGGATTATTTTTTAACAAAAAAAATTGAATTTGAAACCGAAAAATACAATTTTTAACTAAAAATATAATCGTCAAAAGCAACAAACTAAAAAAAAATATAAATTCAAGGCAAAGTAAATAATTACAAAACTTTCAAATAAATGATCCTTGACAGACAATTAAAGTGGCTCTCATATAAAATCGCTGACTTGGCAAGATTTTTTATTAAAATCCCTGACTAATAAAATTCCCGGATTTCCAGATTTTTCCTGCCCGACGGCCACCCTAAATAGTCACAATTTACTAACGAAATACAAAAAGTGAAAATTCAGTCAATA
The DNA here is from genome assembly GCA_035041075.1 of Acraspis erinacei. NCBI lineage: Eukaryota > Metazoa > Arthropoda > Insecta > Hymenoptera > Cynipidae > Acraspis > Acraspis erinacei. The sequence continues at coordinate 20,464,116 of JAWWLR010000148.1, read as the reverse complement.
ATTGTTATCAAAACTCCACGTTTTTTCAGTGAATTATATTCTACGTAAAAAAGCTAAAAATTACGCTCGATAGCTGGAATCACTAGAATATAAATTTTAGAGGTTATGTGCCACGTACCTGCAAGTCGTTTTTCCAACTCCGCCCTTTCCGCCCACGAAAATCCATTTCAAGGATCGCTGCTCAACTACATTCCTGAGGGAAGGTTCGAATTCTGACTCTTCTTCATCGAGTACGTGGAAATCCTCAGTTGATTCAGTCATATTAACAAATTCAAGAACGAAAATATCTCATCGAACACCAGTTTCGCCAAGGTCCAGAGACTTTATGTACCTTATGGCGTTTGGAAAATTATTTACGGAAAATAAAATTACTAAAGTACTTTTTAATTTTTCAACAATTAGCACGATTAGTTTTGTAACCTATAACGTTCAAAGGGCACGACTGTCACACTGGCGTGGCACCATATTTTTGGATTTGTTTTGAGTTAAGAAATTCGAACTTTCGAACTACACAATACAAGCAAGAGTCATCCAGTGTGTCACTAAATCCAAAAACATATGGCTCTTGTGCGTTTATGACTAATGACGTCATGCTTAGGTATTTTTGGTTTGGCGGGGGCAATCCAAGATGCCTGCACGCTGAGGGTAAAAGTTCTGCGAAGTCCGAGTTCAGAGAAAATTTAAATTTAATATATGAAAAATATATTTTTTTTAATACAAATTATTCATAAAAGTTTATAATTTATTCATAAATTAGAGTAAATTTGTGAATAAATTTAAATTTTACAATTATAACATTATTGTTTACGGAAAGAATTTTTCAAATTTTTTCTATTTTTTATAACAAAAATTAAAAAAAAACATTTTTCAATTTAAAAAACCAATTCAAACAACTTATCGTTTGAAGTTTCTTCTCTTTGGTTTAAAATTTAAATAATCGTGTTGAAAATTTGTC
>JAWWLR010000148.1:20428655-20447585 GCA_035041075.1 Acraspis erinacei | reverse complement strand
GTTTGCCTCCGGAGTGTTTGGAGGAAATTTGGCAGTTTTTGGAAACTGAGGAAGTCGATGGAAGTCTCTCTTTGAAAAGTTTGTGCAATCAAAATACGGAGATGGTTACGAAAATGCTGATGGAGAAGTGTCCGCAGGTTGTGCTCTTTTATTCCAAGGTGAGAATTTTTTGCTCTTAACTATTATTTCTATTTAACAAGTGAAAATTCCAAATTAATTTTTGGTTTTAGGATAAATATACCAAAGAAAGTGAGTGGAAGGGTCTGATCGAAATGTTGCAAGATACAATTTCGAGGATAAAAAATAATCAAGGATTGCCGGGTTTCTTCGAGCAAACTTTGAACGGTAGGAAATGAATTTTAAGTTTTAAAAATAAGTTTAGGCTAGCTACGAGGCATTCGTGAAATCTCTCAAATATTTTTAATATTTGTGAAAGCTTTGTAACATTTCAAAGTCTTTGAAATCTTTGTTACATTTTAAAAAAAATTTAATCTTTCAAATTTTGTGAAATCTCGGTAAAATATTTCTAAAAGCTTTGAAATCTTTGAAATCTTTTGAAATGTTTGGAAGTCTTGGAAGTCTGCGAAATCGCTCTGAGATCATCTTAGCAATATCTTGTTAATATTCTGAAATATTTTTAAACCTTTGAAATTTTTGCGAATTCAGTGAAATCTTTTGAAAAATTTGAGATTTTTTTAAGTCTTTGAAGTCGTTGTGAAATTTTTTTAAGATTGTAAACTCGGTGATATATTTTTTGTGAAATCTTTGTGGCGTCTTTTGAAATCTGACTAAAATCTTCAAAATCAAAGCGAAATTTTTTTAATTTTCTGAATAATTTTAAAATACTTTTAAATCTTTGAAATATTTAGAAAATTTTGTGAAATCTTTGAAAAATGTATGGATTCCTTGAAATATTTGAAATTTTCATGAAAAATCTTGAAATTTCCTGAAATATTTTTAAATCTTTGAAATATTCTAAAATATTTTTAAAACTTTGCATATTTGGTGAAATCTTTGAATTTTTTGGAAGTCATTGCAATCTTTCTGAAATGTTTTGAAATATTTGAGATTTTTTTAAATCTCTGAAGTATTTGAAGTATTTAAAATTGTTTTCAGATTGTAAAATCTTCTGAAATATTTGGAAATTTTGTAAAATCTTTGTGACATCTTTTGAAATCTGTCTGTGAAATCCTTTTTCTGACAAATTTTTAAATCTTTACAATAAATCTGAAATATTTAAAATCTTTGAAATATTCTAAAATCTTTGAAAATCTTGTGGAGTCTTTGTGAAGTCTACTCAAATCTTTTGAAACATTTGAGATTTTTTTAAATCTTTGAAGTCGTTGTGAAATTGTTTTGAGATTTTAAAATCGCTGAAATATTTAAAATCTGAGCGAAATCTTCTGAAATAATTTAAAAATTTTGTGAAATCTTGGTAATATCTTTTTAAAAAATCTGACTAAAATTTTCAAAATCTAAGCTAATCTTTTAAATCGGCTGCGTAATTTTTAAATATATTTAAAGCTTTAAAATATACTAAAAACCTTTTGTAAAATCTTTGAAAAATGTATGGAATCCTTGAAATATTTGAAATTTTTGTGAAAAATTTTGAAATCATCTGAAATATTTTCAAATCTTTGAAGTTGTGGGAAATTTTAACGAAATCTTTATGAAATTTTTTGAAATCTTTAGGTAATCTATTGAAATCTTTTGTAATATTTGACATATTTGACAATCTTTTAAGTCTTTGTGAAATTGTTTTGAGATCATCATAAAATCTCGGAAATTTTTAAAATGTTTGTAAAAGCTTTGAAACATTTTAAAGTCTTTGAAATCTTCTGAAGTGTTTAAAGTTTTAAAATTTGCTAAAATATTTTGAAATCTTTCAAGTTTTGTGAAATCCAGGTAAAATATTTCTGAAATCATTCTAAAATATTTTTAAAACTTTGACAATTTTGCGAAATCTTTGTGTATCGTTTTCAGTTTGTAAAATCGTTGAAATCTTTGTGAAATATTTAATGTCTTCGTAAAATCTTCTGAAATCTTTTGAAATCTTTGTGACATCTTTTTAAATCTGTTGGAAATCTTTTAAATCTTAGCAAAATCTTTGAAATTTTTGCGAAGTCATTGAAATCTTCGTAAAATCTGTTGAATCGTTTGAGATTTAAAAAAATTTTAAAGTCTTTTTTTAAACTGTTTTGAGATTGTAAAATCGTTGAAATTTTGTGAAATCTATTAAATCTCCTGAATAATTTTTAAATACTTTTAAATCCTTCAAATCTTTATAAATTTTTGTGAAATCTTTTAAAAATGTATGGAAGTTTTGAAATCAATATTTGAAATTTTTGTAAAATTATTAAAGTTTTTGGAAATCATGGAAGTCTTTATGAAATCACTGTGAGACTATTGTAAAATCGTTGAAATCTTAAAAATGGTTGGAAATTCTTTCGAAATCTTTGTGAAATCTTAAAAAAATTTCTCAAGTAATTGCAATTTTTTTTAATCGATTGAAATAATTTTTATAATATTGGACATTTTTTTTAATCTTTAGCGCCTTTGTGAAATTGTTTTGAGATAATCGTAAAGTCGTTGAAATCTTTTAATTTTTTTGAAAGCTTTGAAACCTTTTAAAGTCTTTGAAATCTTTTGAAAAATTTGTGAAAGCTTTGAAATTTTGTGAAATCCTTGTGACATCTTTTGAAATCTGTCTGAAATCTTAGCGAATTCTTTTAAATATCCTGAATAATTTTAATATACTTTTCATTCTTTGAAATCTTTAGAAAAATTTTTTAAAACCTTTGTAAAAGCTTTGAAAAATGTATGCAATCCTTGAAATATTGATGAAATGTTTAAAATTTTGATGAAATTATTGAAATTGTTGAAATTATATTGGAAATTTTTTCGAAAGCATTGAGAATTTTTTGAAATCTTTTGTATTATTTGACATTTTTGAAAATCTTTTAAGTCATTGTGGAATTGTTTTGAGATCATTGTAAAATCGTTGAAATCTTTTAAATATTTGTAAACGCTTTGAAACCTTTTAAAGTCTTTGAAATCTTTTGAAATTTTTGTGACATTTTTAAAATCGTAAAATGGTTGGAATCTTTGAAATATTTTTAAATCATTTTGACATTTTTTAAATTTTTACGAAATTTACGAAATCTTGTTAAATATTTTGAAATCTTTCAAGTTTTGTAAAAATTCCTGAAATCTTTTGAAATTTTTGGAAATCTTGAAAGTCTGTGAAATGGTTAAGATGATTGTAAAATCGTTTGAAATATATAAAATATTTTGAACAATTTAAAAATTTTTAAATATTTTTAAATCATTGAAATCAATCTGAAGCCCGTAAAATCTTAGCATAATCTTTGAAATTCTTGCGAAATCTTTGTGAAATATTTGAAATTTTTGAAAATATTTAAAGTTTTGTGAAATCTTTGCTAGATCATTGTAAACTCGTTAACATCATTAAGATCTAAGCGAAATCTTTGAAATGTTTTGAAATTTTGTAAAATCCTTGTGACATATTTTCACATTTTTGAAGTATTTGCAGAGTATTTTAAATTTGTCTGAAATGTATAATAAAATCTAAGCGAAATATTTTACAATCTAGTAAATCTTAGTCAAATCTTTGCAAACTATTTGAAAATTCTGTGCAATCCTTGAAATCTTTGAGAATTTTGTAAAATCATTGAAATCGTAAACGTAAACAACAATTTAAAAAAATTTTAATCAATTGTTGAATGAAATTAAATCTATCTTTTTAAAATTTCTTTTTTCTAAATTGATCGTAAGACCAAAATATAAAAAAGGGTACACATTTTTTTCTTGAATTTTCAAAATGTTTGAAATCTTTTGAAATCTATTGAATTTTTTTGTAATCTTATGAAATCTTTTGAAATATTTGAAATCTTTGTGGAATATTTGAAATCTATCTTCAAAATCTTAGCGAAATCTTTTGAATTTCCTGAAATATTTGAAAATATTTTTAAATGTTTGAAATTTTTAGATTTTCAAATCGTTGAAGTATTTGAAATCATTTGAAATCTATTAAAATCATTGTAAAACCTTTTTTGAACTATTTCTGAAATATATGAATTTTTTGAAATATTTGTAAAATTGTTTTGAGATACTTTTGAAGTCGATTGAAATCTTTAAAATCTTAACAAAATTATTAAAATTTTAGCGAACTTTTTTAAATCTTCCGAAATCTTTTTTTAAAGTCTTTTTAAATTCTTTAAAATCTTTTGAAATCTATTGGATTTGTGCATTATTTCTAATATCTTTGAAATTTTTGGAAGTTTTGAACTCTTTTGAAATATGTGTAACATTTTTAAAATCTTAACAATATTCTTGAAATCTTCTAAAAAAATGTGAAATATTTTTAAATCTTTGTAAAACGTTTGCATTATTTAGAAAATCTTTGAAATCTATCAAAATCATTGTGAAACCTTTTTTGCAGTATTTCTGAAATATTTGAACTTTTGAAATCTTTAAAGATTTGTAAAATTGTTTTGAGATCATTTTTAAATCTATTGAAATCTTTAAAATCTTAACAAAATTTTTTAAATCTTCTAAACAAATTTCAAATCTTTTGAAATCTTTGTGAAACCTTTTAATTATTTCTGAAATCTTTAAAATTTTCAAAATCTTTGAAATCTATTGAAATATTTTGAAATTTTTGTGAAATATTTCAAATCTTAGAAAAATCTTTAAACTGTTTGGAATTTTCTGAAATATTTGTGAAATATTTAAAGTTATAACGAAATCTTCTTCGAAATTTTTGGAAACTTTGAAGTCTTGAAATCTGTGTGAAATTTTTAAAATTTCAACCAAATTTTTGAAATCTTTTTAAAAAATTTGAAATATTCGAAATAATTTATAATCTTTGTGAGACGTTTGAATTATTTCGGAAATCTTTAAACTTCTCAAAATCTCTGAAATATATTGAAATCTTTTGAATTTTTTATGAAATATTTCAAATCTTTAAAATGTTTGGAATCTTCTGAAATATTTCGAAATCTTGGAAATATTTTGACATCTTTGTGAAATTTTTAAAATCTTAACGAAATCTTTAAAATATTTGTATAATCGTTGTGATCTCATTGTCGAATTGTTGAAGTCTTTAAAATCTTTGTAAAAAAAATCTTTGAATGTTTTTGAAATCTGTGTGAAATTTTTTAAATCTTCTAAAAAAATTTGAAATCTTTTAAATTTGAAATGTTTAGACATTTTTGTGCAATATTTGTAAAATATTTGAAAATTTGGGTGGAGTCCTTGAAATCATGGTGAAATATTTGATATATTTGTGAAATCTTTGTGACATGTTTCAAATCCTTGAAATCTTTGAAATGTTTATAAAACTTTAAAAATCTTAACGAAAATTTGGAAATCTTCTCAAATATTTTGAAATGCTTTAAATTTTATGAAATCATTTAAATTTCCTAAAATGTTTGAAATCTTTAAAATATTAGCGACATCGTTGAAATGTTTTGAATCTTATGCAAAATCTTTGAAATCATTATCTTTGAAATTTTTGTGGAATATTTTAAATCTTTATGAAATCTTTGTCAATTTTCACAATCCATGGAAAATCTTTGTGAAACAATTGAATGGTTTTTGGAATCTGAAATCTTGTCGAAATTTTTGTGAAATCATTAAAAAAAATAGAAAGTTTTTTTAATCTTTGAGAAATCATGATCAAATCGCTCTAAAATCATTTGAAAGATTTTGAAATGTCTCTCGAAAAATAGACCGCTAAAGTTTTAAATATGAATAACAGCGGATATGATTAACCCAATAATTTAATTTTTTTCCACAGAAACTTTGACTCACGTGGCGAAAACTTTACCACTTCAATCTCTGCACAATATTCTACCAAAGGATGATCGAGAATCATACGAGTATTACATGCAGATTCATAGTCAAATTATGCGAGCAGATCGGATTAAATCGGTAATGATAAAAACCGGTAATCAATTTCTATCAAAACTAAATTTATAAAGTTGAATAATTATTTAGCATTGGAAAATTTTAAATGTTTAATAGTTTCTCTATTGAAACGGATAGAGAGTATAATTATATGCCAATTATATGGCACTTCAATTTTTTTTTTATAACATTTTACGGTTGAAATTGTTCTTTAATTCTGCGTTACCAAAGATAGGAAATTATTCGATAATTCTATATAGTGTGCATATATAATAATTGTTCACTGCTTGATTTTTACAATTTATGTGGTAGAATTTATGATGTTATAGCAAAGTGGATTCTAATAATTATTATATTGTCAAGTTGACTGTATTTTCGTTTTAAAGTTTTAATCTATTGAAGTACAAATTGCGAGGAAAATAAATGCTAGCAGAATAGGGGCCGTACTTAAATAATAAACGGAATAAAACAGTATTTCAGATTAAATTTTTAACATAATGGTGGAATTTTAAATGTGAAAAGAATTTTAAAACCAAGAAGACGAATTTTCAACAAATACAGATTTTTCACTCAAGAAGGAAATAAAAGTTTGTCTAAAACATGGAAAATTTAAGCCAAAAGATGAATTTTCTGTACAAAAATCGAATTTTCAAACAAAAAATATCATTTTTCGACCAAAAATTAATTTTAGATGAAACTGATGCGTTTTTACCTAACTAAAATGAAATTTCAAATCAAGAAAATATATATTTTTTTTACCAGGAAAAGAGAATTTTCAATTAAAAAAGATCAATCTTAAAAAAATGGTAAAGTTTTATTTTTAGTTAAAAAATTAATTTTAAAAGAAAAAAAGGCTTTTCCACTTTACAGTTAAATTTGCAACCAAAGGCATAATCCTTCAATACAAACAATAAATGTTTAACTATTTAGTTGAACTTTTAATGATTTTTAACAAAAAATTGCATTTTTCTTCAAATAAAAATGCAACTTTTACTAAAACAGATGAATTTTTAAATCATACAAATAAATTTTCGAAAAAATAATTTTCTACGAAAAAAAATATATTTCAGTCCAAAAAGATCAACTTTTTAACCAAAAAGGATGACTTTTTAAAGAAATTATTGAATTCTCTACCAAATACTTGCATTTTTTTACAAATAAATTTAAAATTTCTGTTAAAACAGATGAATTTTTATGTAATTTTATTTTAAGTTTTTACGAAAAAATTGAATTTTTAATTAAAAAAGTCGAATTTAAAAAAAAAGATGACGTTTTAACAAAATAGTTTAATTCTTCACAAAATAGTTTATTTTTTATCCAAGAAAGATAAAATTTTGACTAAAACAGAACAATTTTTATTAAAAAAAAAAATTCTCAACAAAATCGTTGAATTTTAATTTAAAAAAGATTTCGCTTGGGTTTTCTAGATCAAAATATCAATTTTTTAACAAAAAATATGATTCTACAAAAAAAATTGAATTTTCAATTCAAAAAGACGAATTTTTTCTACCAAAAAAATTTAGTTTTTACAAATAAGTTGAATTCTCCACTAAATAGTTGAATTTTGATCTAAGAAAAATGAAATTTGTACTTTTTTGAAAAATAGTTTATTTTTCAACCAAAAATTTGCATTTTTATTTCAGTCCAAAATGACCAAATTTTTAATAAAAAACGATGAGTTTCTAACGAAATTATTGAATTTTCTACCAAATAGTTGCGTTTTTATAAAAAAAATTCACATTTTTGTTAAAACAAATGAATTTTTATGTAGATTTTTTTAAATAATTGAATTTTCATCCAAAGAAAATGCCAGCTGACTTTTCCAGCTCAAAATATCAATTTTTTAAACAGAAAATAAGTTTCTACGAACAAAATTGTATTTTCAATTCAAAAAGACGAATTTTTTCAACCGAAAAGAATGAATTTTTAACAAAAAAGTTGAATTCTTAACTAAATAGTTGATTTTCTATCCAAGAAAGATGAAATTTTTACTTAAACAGAACAATTTTTATTAAGAAAAAAACAAATTCTCAAAAAAATCGTTGAATCTTCATTCAAAAAAGATTTCGGTTGACTTTTCTAGATAAAAATATGAATTTTTTAGAAAAAGTCAGTTTCTATGAACAAAATTGAATTTTTAATTAAAAAAGACGAATTTTTTCAATAAAAAAAGATTAATTTTTATCAAAATAGTTGAATTCTCCACTAAATAGTTGAATTTTTATCCAAGAAAAATGAAATCTTTACTTTTTTGAAAAATAGGCGATTTTTAAACCAAAAATTTGCATTTTTGTCCAAGCATGAAGAAAATTTTGTTCAAACAGATGAATTTTTAACTGAAACAACAATTTTTTTAAATAGTTTAATTTTCACAAAAAAAATCCAGTTGCCTTTTTCAGATAAAAATATGAATTTTGTAAGAAAAAATAAGTTTTTATGAAAAAAATTGAATCTTCAATTAAAAAAAATTTTTAACCAAGAAATGTAAATATTTAAGAAAATAGTTGAATTCTCCACTAAATAGTTGATTTTTTATCAATTAAAGATGAAATTTTTACTAAAACAGAACAGAATTTTAATTCAAAAAAGATTCCTGTTGACTTTTCTAGATCAAAATATTAATTTATCAACAAAAAATAAGTTTTTACCAACAAAAATGATTATTTCAGTCCAAAAAGACCAAATTTTTAACTAAAAAGGATGACTTTCTAAAGAAATTGTTGAATTCTCTACCAAATAGTTGCGGTTTTATAAAAAAAAGATGAAATTTCTGTTAAAACAAATGAATTTTTATGTATATATTTTTTCAAGTCATTGAATTTTCATCCAAAGAAGATGCCAGTTGAATTTTCCAGCTGGAAATATAAATTTTTTAAACAAAAAATAAGTCTTTATGAAGAAATTGAATTTTTAATTCAAAAAGACGAATATTTTCAAGCGAAAAGGATTAATTTTTTTACAAATAAGTTGAATTCTTCACTAAATAGTTGATTTTTTATCCAAGAAAGATAAAATTTTTACTGAAACAGAACCATTTTTATTTTTTTTAAAAATAATTTCTCAATAAAAATCGTTGAATTTTAATTCAAAGAAGATTTCGGTTGACTTTTCTATTGAAAAATATCAATTTTTTCACAAAAAATAAGTTTCCACGAACAAAATTGAATTTTTAATTCAAAAAGACGAATTTTTTCAACCGAAAAGGATGAATTTTTAACAAAATAATTCATTTTTTATCCAAGAAAGATGAAACTTTTACCGAAACAGAACCATTTTTATTTAAAAAAACATAATTTCTCAAAAAAATCGTTGAATTTTCATTCCAAAAAGATTTCGGTTTACTTATTTAGATCAAAATATGATTTTTTTAACAAAAAAATAATTCTTTATGAAAAAATTGAATTTTTGATTTCAAAAAGACGAATGTTTTCAACCTAAAAAAATTCTTTTAAAACAAAATAGTTGAATTATCCACTAAATAGTTGATCTTTTATCCAAGAAAGATAAAATTTTTACTTTTTTGAAAATTAGGTGATTTTTCAACCAAAAATTTGCATTTTTGTCCAAGCATGAAGAAAATTTTGTTTCAAAAAGGAGAATTTTTAACTGAAACAACCATTTTTTTAAATAGTTTAATTTTCACAACAAAAAATCCAGTTGACTTTTTCAGATAAAAATATGAACTTTGTAAGAAAAAATAAGTCTCTACGAAAAAATTTAATTTTCAATTAATAAAAAAAAAGAATTTTTCAACTAAAAAGGGTGAATTCTCCACTAAATCGTTGATTTCTTATCCATTAAAGATGAAATTTTTACTAAAACAGAACAATTTTTATTTTAAAAAAAAATTCTCAACAAAGTCGTTGAATTTTAATTCAAAATAGATTCCGGTTGACTTTTCTAGATCAAAATGTCAATTTTTCAACAAAAAATAAGTTTCTACCAACAAAAATTGATATTTCAGTCCAAAAACTCCAAAGTTTTAACCAAAAAGGATGACTTTCCAAAGAAATTGTTGAATTCTCCAGCAAAGAGTTGCGGTTTTATCAAAAAAATTTGATATTTATGTTAAAACAGATGAATTTTTATGTGAATCTTTGTTAAGTCATTGAATTTTCACCCAAAGAAGATGCCAGTTGACTTTTCTAGCTCAAAATATGAATTTTTTAACAAAAAATAAGTCTTTACGAAAAAGTTGAATTTTTAATTTAAAAAAATTAATTCTCAACAAAACCGTTGAATTTTCATTCAAAAAAGATTTCGGTTAAATCTTTGACTGAAACAAAAATTTGTTTGAAATAGTTTCATTATCATCAAAAAAAAATTCCAGTTGACATTTTCAGATAAAAATATGAATTTTGTAAGAAAAAATAAGTTTCTACGACAAAAATTGAATTTTAATTAAAAAAAAAATAATTTTTCAACCAGAAAAGGTGAATTTTTAACAAAATAGAAGAATTCTTCCCTAAATAGTTGATTTTTATCTAAGAAAGATGAAATTTTTACTAAAACAGAACAATTTTTATTAAAAAAAAAAATTCTCAAAAAAATCGTTGAATTTTCATTCAAAAAAGATTTCGGTTGACTTTTCTAGATCAAAATATCAATTTTCAACAAAAAATAAGTTTATACCAACAAAAATTAATATTCCAGTCAAAAAATACCAAATTTTTAACCAAAAAGGATGACTTTCCAAAGAAATTGTTGAATTCTCTACCAAAGAGTTGCGGTTTTATCAAAAAAATTTGAAATTTCTGTTAAAACAAATGAATTTTTATGTTTTTTTATCAAAGAAAGATGAAATTTTTACTGAAACAGAACCATTTTTATTTTTTAAAAAAATTTGTACTTTTTGCAAAATAGCTTAATTATCAACCAAAAATTTGCATTTTTGTCCAAGCATGAAGAAAATTTTTTCCAAACAGACGAGTTTTTAACTGAAACAAATTTTTTTATAGTTAATAGGAAATTTTCCGGAATATAGATGAATTTTTAATTACATTTTTTTTCAAATAGTTATATTTTCATCCAGAAAAGCTTTCAGTTCTCTTTTTAACAAAACAATATTAAATTTAAACAAAAAGTACATTTTCTATGAAGCCGTTAAATTTTCAATAAAATATCGGAATTTTCAACCAAAAAATATGAATTAAAAAAAATATATTTAATTCTGTACTAAATAGTTGCGTTTTGGTCAAAAAAAGATGAAAGTTATACTAAAACAGAGGAATTTTTAATAAAAAGCGATTTTTTTTTAAATTGTAACCATCTTGTTCTTCCAGAAATGATTTCAATTCTTTTTTCAACACCAAAATATAAATTTTAAACAAAATGTAAATTTTCTACGAAATAGTTAAATTTTTTTATTATTTAAAAGTTAATTTTGAAGCAAAGCTTATGGCCTTTTAACACCAAAATGAGAATTGTAAACAATAAATTAATTTTCTGCTAAACTAGACAAATTTGTAACCAAAAAGTATATCTTTTTAAAAATATTGTTTAATTTTCAAACAAAACAGTTGCATTTTTGTCCAAGAAAAATTAAAATTCCGCTAAAACAGGTGAATTTTTAAATAAAAAAGACAAATTTTCAGAAAAAATTTTTTTCATCTGAAAAAGATTTCAGTTGACTTATCGAGAAGAAAATATAATTTTAAACAAAAGGTTAATATTATACTACAAGAGTTAAATGTTTAACTCAAAAATACAATTTTTTAACAAAACAGTTAAATTTGCAAGCAAAAAGATATCTTTTAAAGAAAATTGTTAAATTTTCAACCAAATAACACAATTTTAAACTAAAAAGATAATTTCCCCCTTAATTTATTACGTAATTTAAGTACGGTCCCAAAAGTTTTAACTTAAGATTTTATTCATAGAGATCTTATATTGCAGAGAGCGGAAAAAAATTATTAGTCTCCACTTCAGTTTTCCTAACTGGCCTGGTGCAAATTTAATAATAAAATTTGATTATATTGCCCAGGCCTTAATAAAAAAAATATATAGCACAAGTTTTGAAAAATATTGATGTGTGCGAAATAGTAAAATAATCTATCAGAGATCTTTATCAGTGAGAACTACAAATTTCCACTTTTCGATGTTGATTTTGTAAAAGAATTTTTCTCTACTATTTATACATTTTTCAATGTAATTTACAACTATAGAAATTTATGAACATGTTAAATATTCAATGACTCGAAGTCTCAAAAATCAACGACCACTCCCGATAATTATATATTAATTTAGTGATCTGTGTGTTTAAAAAAAAAAAAGATTGCAGAAATCTTAGGTATTGGGAATGGTGGTCTACCATTTCGCCACCTGGTGTCGAAGACTGAAACTAGAAAAAGTAGGTACAATTTTAAAGGTTTAGTTTAATTTTTGCATGAAAGTGTTTTTTTTTTTACTATTGTTTAATTTATTTATTTCTAATAAACTGAACACTTCTTAAATTAAACATTAAATTATTTTAATTTTAAATAGTTTAAAAATCCTGAAAATGCCTCGAAATTTTATTTGAACATCTTGAAAAATCGGTCAAATTAAAGAAGAAATTCCTTTAAATCTTCCACATTCATTTTCAATTTGCATAGGAAATGTTTTTTATTCTTCTAAAGCCTTTCAAAATTCTTAAAAAGCTTCTGAATTTTTTCTTCGAAATCTGCCAAAAGTAATTATTATTTTTCTTAATTAAATTTTTTTTTAATGGAAAGGTTTAAAAATATAATATTTTACACTAAAATAATATGTGAAGTTTCATCAAAGCTTTTAATTATGAATATATTATTTTGAAGTTATTTTAAAATTGAAAATAGTTTATGAAGTTTTCAATCATTCAATTTTAAATATTATTATTAATTTATATTCACAGTTGATCAACTAAAAATGTTTTTTGTTTTAAATCTAAAATCTTCGATTTCAAACGCTTCTAATTTTTAATGGCTTTAGTTTTTAAAACTGCATTTTAAAATTCTTTAAAATACAATGTACACTTGACAATTAAAACCTAAAATAAAAAATTTTAAATATGAGAGTACAATAATTTTTTCGTTTAGAAAAATATTTAAATTCGACCAAAAAAAATGCGTTAAAAAACTTATGTGCCAAATAAAATGCATCTTTAAAATCGTACCTGTTATTTCTAGTTCGAATTTTTGTCACCAGGTGGCGTATCGCAATTTAACCATTCCCAATAGATGGCGATATTTGATTTCTTTATAGATTTTATTAGATTAGAGAGTAAGAGAGGTTTAGTTAATAAAAAAGGGAAAACTGCTCACGGTGGATAATCATTAATTAGGAGCACAAATAAAAGAAAAATAATTTTTAATTCTATTTATTTACAAATATAGTATCTTAAATATTCATTAAATTAATTATTTAAAATAAATTAGTATTTTAAATGAGTGATTATGTATTTTAGATTGTATTATCCACTGTAGGGAGGTTTTCCTACTTCTTCATTTTTGAGATAACTGTAATTTTTCAGCTTTAGTCACTTCTCATAATTTTTTTTTACGTTGCGATTTTAAAAATGACTAGATAATCAAATGTATTTGTTCAAAAGGAAAATAAAGATTCTATTCCTATATAGTCAGAAAAAAGGTTTTTTTAAATCTATATTAATTATTATTTTGTCTCAAAATAGGTATGATTTTAATAGTACATTGTGTATCAAGGGCGTAAAGAAGGCTATTTTAACGAGTGTGAACTCGCCGCCCGAACGAAGCGAGGGCGGAAGTCACACGAGACAAAACAGCCGTACGCCCTTGATACACACTATACTTTTTGTCCTAACCTCCTTGAAAACAAGGATTTGAGCAAATAGAGTGAAAGGAGGAAATAGCGTACTTAGCAGAAGGGAGAGAGTACGGTCCAGCGATTTTGGTTGCCGATTGATAAGAAAAATATCAAAATTTTGCAATATTTTCGAAATTTTGAAAATTTATGAAAATTTTCACCATTCTTCGAAATTTTAGAAATTTCGAAAAAATTTCAGAATTATTAGAAGTTTCTCAAAATTTTCAAAAATTTAATAGATTTCCTAAATTTCTAAAAATGTTCGAATATTTGATCAATTTCCGTAACAATAAATTCTTCTTAGATAAAATTTTTCAGTGACAATTTCCCGTAATTTATGGTAATTTTGCAGGCAAATATGGTAAGTTATTATAAACTACCAAAAATTCAATTTTAAACATTTTTATAGATTTCCAGAAATTTATGGAAATTTTCGGTCATTTACGGTATTTTGACTGGTAAATGTGGTAAATTATCATAAATTACACAATATTCAACTTTAAACATTTTAATACATTTTCTGTAATTTATGAAATTTTTGGGAATTTGTGGTAATATTACAGGTCATTTATAGTAACTTGATATAAATTGCCCAAAATTCAATTCAATAATAACAATTCTATAAATTTCCGGAAATTTTTGCTAATTTACGGTAATTTTATGATATATGGTAACTTTCCATAAATTACCGCAAAATTCTATTGTGTGCAACCTAAAATTCCTTACAGTTTTCACGGTGAGTGGGCCTATATTAGATTTCGAATAAAGGAAGCATTATTTACGGTTAATTTAAGGGTAATTTATGGTAACTTCCCATAAATTTCCAAAATTCAATTTAGAAAGTCTATTCATTTTCGCAAATTATGGTAATTTTTCATTTATGGTAATTTTACGGGTAAATATGGTGAATTACCACGAATTACATCAAATTAAATTTTAAACATTTTTATAAATTTCCGGTAATATTTTGAATTTTTCGGTCATTAATGTTAATTTTACAAGTAAATATGAAAAATGATCATAAATAACCTAAAACTCAATTTTAAACATTTTTATACACTTTCAGAAATTTGTAAATTTTTTTGGTATTTTAGGGTAATATTTAGGGTAATTTATGGTAACTTAAGATAAATTAATCAAAATTCAATTAAAAAATTTCTATTCATTTCCGCTCAATTTCAGAATTTTCCGGAAGTTTTTGGTAATTTGCGGTAGTTTGATCAATTATACATGGTAGTTATCCATACTTTCCATAAATTACCGCAAAAATCTATTATATGCAAAAAAGTTGGCTGATCATAATAAAATACGAGCTCATAGATGTATAATTTTCATTATTCACATCTGACATGTGTCATAAAAAATAAATTGCTTGATCACAGAAATTTTTTCATTTATTAGAAGAGTCATAGGCCTAATTTTAGCATCATCAATTGATTTTAGGATAGTAATTCTAGGTAATTCATTCCGAATTACCGTACAAGTCCGATAACTTTCCAACTTCGGGGCTGAAAATTTCAGGAATCGCGGACTTATCGGATGCCCGCTCTTGTAGCACGATTTTACGTGCGCGCATGCGTAAATTATGAGCAAAATAGCACTCGTAGTGGGAGAACCACAATTAGTATGCGTGCCGTTCGTGTGATGACGTTTTAAAGGGAGTGTACACTTATTGGACGGCAAGTTATCGGACTTCTACTGTATTACGACATCTGTATCCGAACCAATCCGAATCAATCTGAAACTATCCGAACAAAATTCGACATTTTGTTCGATCCAAATCGGTTAAAAATTGTTCCGACTGAATCCGAACCAAATTTTTAATCCCAATGAATCCGAGTCAGTCAGAAATCAGATAGATATATACTGAATTTTCAATTAGAATGAATCCGAATAGATCTGAGTTCGGATTGAATTGGTTTTATTCGTTTTGAAAATCGGTTTATATCAAGATGAGTTCGGATTGAATCCGATTGAGTCGGATTAATTTTTAACCCATTTCAATCGAACGAAATTGAGGACATTTTCAGAGTGGTTTACATCGATTCGGATTGGTTCGGATGTAGATTTTCGAATGATTCGGATTGTTTCGGAATATGAATTTCTATCCGAAACCAACTTCTACGCATTACAAAATAAATTGCGGCTTCGCAGAAAATTTTTTATTTAATAGATGAGGCATAGGCCTAATTTTAGTATCATCAATTGGTTCTGGCGCCAGTCAGACCGGATGTAAAATGGACTTTGGACTTGTTTCGACTTTCTCATGTTTATCAATTTCAATCATCGATGAGTCATATCCTGTAGGCGGAGCAAACCGACCTACTTTGTAATTGGTTAATGAGCAAGAAAATTCCATGATGTCAGTAATATGATTGGTTCTCAGGTGAAGAGAGGGGTAAAGTCTCCTTCTATTCGTAGGTTATAAAAAGACGCGCAGAGCGAAAATTGGCAGGTTTCTCATCTCAAATACTGTTGAAAACTAATTTGACCAAAGATATTATAATATCTTTGCTTTTACAGTTGATTGTCGTGGTGTATTGTTATTATAAAAATACAAAGTGAAACAAGAAACATGAAACAATTTTCTTAATATCGAGCATAAAAAATGGTGTTCTTATTTCAAAATTGATCTAGTTTCTAGCTATCACCAAAGATATTATTCAGAGATGATATTATTATCTCCAAACAAGATCGATGACGAAAAATGTAAAATCGAGTGGGCCCCTCATGTTGACTCGCAGTTACCCCCAGTCAGTTACCTCTCTCGTCGACCCTGAACTCTTGCACATGCGCATACGCAATCCGCCTCAGATTTCGTGTTTACCATTGACGCATTTCGCAAGGCTGGTCATTGTTTGTACATGATCCACTTTATGGCAAGAATAGAAAAGAATTAATGTAATTTCACGGTCAAGAGTTATAATTTCTAAAATTCAATTTGTGGCCCAGAAATGGCTATTCATTGACTTCTACAGGAAAGAAAGAAAGGAAGGAAAAAGATTTCAAAAAGTTTGAACACTTCTTCTCCAGAATGAATCGAGCGAACCCTAGGGGTCCAGATCCTAGGTAAAAACTCTACTTTTTAATCTTCGTTACATACATCAACTTGAAACTGTGACATCCGCGTAATTTTTTACACGCTTTTTACGAATCTCGTCGGATTTTGACTGGCGGGATGTCCAATTTGATTATTTTTGCCCGACAGAACGGAACAACTTCCAGTGAACGGGGTTGTTCAACCTCCAGTGGTGCCACTCCCGGACCGACCGGGTCGCAATACGAATCAGTTACAGTACCTTCATAAAGCTGTACTTAAAGTAGTGTGGAAACACGAGTTCGCTTGGCCTTTCCAGCAACCGGTCGATGCGAACAAGCTCAATTTACCAGTAATTATCCTCTTTATCTTATTCATAAAATTCACCCGGCTAAATGAGGCTTTTTTCATTAAAAAGTATTGAGTGTTGAGAAGTTCCAATTTTGAAAAAAAGAATTTTAAACCCAAAAATACGAATTTTCAACAAATAAGGATTTTTTAGTCAAGAAATACAAAATAGTTTAATATTCAGAGTAGAATTTTTAAACAGTACGAATTGATTTTCAAATAAAAAGATTACTTCTCTATTAAAAAATATAATTTTTCAACAACAAAAAATAACATGAATTTGAACGAAATTGTTGGATTTTCAATCAAATAATCTAATTTGAAACTGGAAGAAAGTAATTTTTTAACCTATAATTAAATAGTTAATTGTTAGTTGAAAAAAATTAATTTTCATCTTAAATTATGAATTTTTAACTAAAACAATGAATCTTCAACTGAAATAGTTAAACTTTCAACCCCAAAAAAATAATAATTTTTTTACTAGAAAATATAAATTGTCACCAAAAAAGACGAATTTTCAACTCAAAAATATGATTTTTTTAACAAAAATTGAATAATTAAATTTTTACTCCAAAAATTAATGTTCAACCAAGAAAATTAATTTTGAAAAAAATGATGGAATATTCATCTGAAATAGAATTTTCAGTTTAACAAAATAATTATTTTCAACCAAAAAAGAAACAAACTTTTAATTAAAATGATAAATCTTTAGTAAAAAAAAAAAATAATAAAAAAAGAGTTTATTTTTCCATCAAGTAAAGTCCAAATTATTAAATTTCGAACAAGAAAAGGTAAATTTTCAACTAAATAATTTTTAAATACAATTATTTTTTTAACAAATTTTCTCATTTAAAAAATAGTTCGAACGATTTCAGCAATATAAAAATATTTTTTCAAAATTAGAAACAGTGGAGTTGTAGAAAATGTTTTCCCGAAAATAATAAGCTGTCATTTATTAAAATGAATGATTGCATTTTAATAAATGTTTTTTTTTTAAATTTTAACATTTTTCATACAAAATAATGTTTTTTAATTGAAATTACATCATTTATAATATTTCTATTCTTAAAATCATAGGGAAACTATTTTTTCAGAAACCTGAATTTTGGCAGGACAAGTACCTTAAATTTTCAGTTGAAAAAATTATTTTTCAACCAAACTGATAAATTTTTAACTAAACTGACAAATCTTTAACAGGAATTTTGAATTTTATACCTAAAAATAGATGAATTTTCAACCAATAAGATTAATTTTTTACAAGAGAGGCGAATTTTCCACAAATTGCATGCATTTTCGAAAAAATAGTTTGATTTTTAAATAAAAAAATATATATTTTCACTTAAATAGTTGAATTTTCATCCAAAAAGATCAAATTTTAACAAAGATGGTATAGATGTATTTTCCGTTAAAAAATTTAATTCTTAACCAAAGAAAAAATCGGATTTTCAAAACAAAACAAAAATAGTTAAATTTTCGACTGGAATAGTTTAATTTTTAGTTAAAAAATTTATTTTCAACGAAGTAATTACATTTTTTTTAAAGCGATTAAGTTTAAATTGGAATGATGAATCTTTCGACAAAAAATTAATTTTTAACAAAAGAGAGTTTAAATTATATTTCAGAAATATTACCTTTTCGAATAAAAAAAGATTAAATTTCAGCAAATATTGTTAGAATCTTAACCAAACAGACGAGTTTTTAAATCAAAAAAGATAAATTTTCAAAAAATAATTTTCTGTTTAAAAAGATATTAATTCACTTTTCACAATAAAAATATGAATTTTTAAACGTGAAATAAGTTTCTACGAAAAAAA
>JAWWLR010000148.1:20365783-20378523 GCA_035041075.1 Acraspis erinacei | reverse complement strand
TTTTTTTGGTAGAAAATTAATCACATTCGTAGAAAATTAATTTCTTTGGTTGAAAATTGAATTAATTTGTTAAATTTTTGTTTAAACTCAAGAATTTAAATATTTTATTTTTGGTGAAAAATTTACCATTTTAGATCCAAATTTCTCCTTTTTGGTAGAAAATTTAATCTTCATGATTGAAAATGCATCTTTTGATTTGAAGATTGAACTATTTTCTTAAAAATTCGCTTTTCTTTCTTAAAAATTATTTTTATTTCTAATAAAAATGTAATTATTTCAGTTTTGGTTAAACAATAATTATTTCTAGTTGAAAATTTGTCTTGGTTTTTGTTTTTGAAAATTCATCATTTATTAGCTATTCTGTTGAAATTTCTTTTTTGGGGGGGTTCAAAATTAATTTTGTTCGTCTTTTTATGATAGAAAAAAAGTGTCATTAGTTAAAAATTTATCTATTTTGTTAAAAACGTTTTTTTTTTGGTTGAAACATTTTTTTAACTAAAAAAATTAACTGTTTTATTTTTAGTGAAAAATTTACCTATTTATTAATTTTATTGATTTAAAATGAATCTTTTGATTTGAAAATTTTTACGTTTTCGTTAAAAATGCAGTTTTTTGTTGAACCTTTAATAATTATTAGTTATAATAATAATTAGTTAATAATAATTAGTTAATAATTAGTTAGAAATTCATTTATCTGGTTGAAAATTGATATATTTTTTCAAAATTGTTTTAAAAAATTTTTTTTACCTGAAAATTTATCTATTCTATGTTTAAATTCGTATTTTTAGTTAAGTTGAAAAATCATTTCTTTCACTAAAAATGTAGCTAATCCGTTTTTGTTTGAGAATTTATCTTTTTTAGTTGAAAATTCTTTTATTTGGAAAAAAATTCATTTGTTCGGGTTTAAAATTCAACCTTTTTTAAACAAAATTATTTTTTTCGTTTTTAAAATTTAACAATTTAGTGGGCAATTTACTTCTTTGTTAAAAAAAATTCATATTTTCGTGTTGAAAACTTAACTCGTTTGTTGAATATTCTTTTTTTTTTAAATTAATTTTATTGAAGTGACAATTTATATATTTAGTTTGAATATTACCAAAATATTTGGGTAAAAAATCGTTTTTTTTTGTGTTAAAAATTAATCATTTTAGTTAAAAACCTATTTAATTGTTTGCAAAATAAACGTCTTAATATTTATTAATTTTTATCATTTATTAAAAGTTCGTATTATTTGTTTAAAATTTATTTTAACAGAAAATGTATATTTTCTAGTTTATCAGTCATAAAAAAATAAAAATGAGTTGTTTTTTTGCTATAAAATTCAACGGTTTAATTTCAAATTACCTTTTTTGTTAAAAATTTTTATTATTTCTTGTTGAAAATAAAACTATTTTATTAAAAATTCCGCTTTTTTGTTTCAAATACAAACTGGTTTGGTTGAGGCTTCATCTCTTTTAATGAAAAATTAACTAAGTTGTAGGAAATTCGTTTTTTTACATTAATTTTTTAAATTAAACATTCATCAAAAATAATTTTTTAAACTGAAAATTTATCTCTTTCTGTTGAAACTTCACATATTTTTTTGAAAAAAAATCTTTTTCATGGAAAATGCATTTTTAAGTTGAAAATTTAACTTCTAGGTTAAAAAATCATGATTTTAGTTAAAAACATATAATTGATTGAAAATTAAAATATCTTGTTGATAATTCGTGTATTTTGTTCAAAGATCGAATTTTTTGGTGAAAAATGTATTTTAAATTCAAATTTAACTGTTCTATTTTCGGTGGAAAAGTTATAATTTTTAGTTAAACATTTTTTTGAAAATAAATTTTTTTTTTTGCTTTGGAATTCAACAATTTAATTAAGAATTAATTTTTTTGTCCAAAGTATTCTTTATTTCGAGTTGAAAATTTAAATCTATTATTGAAAATTCCTCTGTTTGGTTTGAAACTTAAATTTGGTTGAAAAACTCGTTTTTTTGTTTGATTCGAAAACTAATTTTTTGAAGCGAAAATTTAATTATTGCTTTCATGGATCAAAATTTTTTTTTTTTTAAATTTGAAATTCTACTATCTGGTTAGAAACTCATTCATTCGGTTGAAATTTTGTTTTAAAAATAATTTTTTTAAACTGAAATCTTAACAATTTCATTCGAAACTTAATGTATTTTGTTTAAAATTAATGTTTTTCGTGGAAAATGTTTTTTTTTTAAGTTGAAAATTTTACTTTTAGGCGGGAAAAATTCATTTTTTTGATTGAAAATTAAAATATTTTTTGATAATTCGTGTATTTTGTTAACAGTTCGCGTTTTTTGGTTAAAAAATGTATTTTAAATGCAAATTTAACTGTTCTATTTTCGGTGGAAAATTTATAATTTTTAGTTAAAAATTTGTTTGAAAAGAAAATTAGTTTTTTTTGCTTTAAAATTCAAGAATTTAATTGAAAATTATATTTTTTAGTTTAAAATTATTAATTATTTCGAGTTGAAAACTTCTTTAATTGATTTAAATTTAAAGTATTTTGTCGATAATTCGTGTATTTTGTTAAAAGTTCGAATTTTTTGGTTAAAAAAAATATTCATTATTTCGAGTTGAAAATTTTAATCTTTTATTAAAAATTTATCTTTTTGGTTTGAAAATTAAACTGTTTTTGTTAAGAATTCATTTGTTTTATCAAAAGTTTATATTTTTTGGTTAGAAAATTTATTCCAACAGAAAAATTAACTTTTTCAGTTGAAAAAATAAAAAAATGAATTTCTTTTCGAAAATTAATCTTCTCTGTTTACATTTTGTTTCAAAAATATTTTTTTTTACTTAAAATTTATCGCTTTCAGTTTAAACTTCATATATTTTGTTGAAAAAAATCTTTTTCATGGAAAATTTATCTTCTAAGTTGAAAATTCAACTTTTAGGGTAAAAATTCATCAATTTAGTTAAAAACTTATTTAATTCATTGAAAATTAAAATATTTTATTGAAAATTCGTGTATTTTCTTAAAAGTTCGCATTTTTTTGTTAAAAATTTTATTTTTAATGCAAATTTAACTGTTTCTATTTTCGGTGGAAAATTTATCATTTTTAGTTGAACATTTTTTTCAAAAAGAAAATTAGGTTTTTTTTTGCTATAAAATTCAACAATTGAATTGGAAATTATTATTTTTTTTCTTAAAATTATTCATTATTTCGAGTGGAAAACTTATTTAATTGATTTAAAATAAAAATATTTTTTTGATAATTCGTGTATTTTGTTAAAAGTTCGTATTTTTTTGGTTAAAAAATTTTATTTTAACAGAAAATTTATCTTCATTAGATGAACAAATAGAAAAATGAAAATTTGTTTTTTTTTTTTTGTGTGTGTTTTAAAATTCTACAGTTCAACTGAAAATTGACTTGGGTTGCAAGTGAACTATTTTGCAGAAAATTAATTTTTTAAAATTTCTTTTGAAGTAAACATTTAATTATTGCATTCATGGAATAAAATTGATCTTTTTTAATTGTAAACTCAGTAATCTGGTTTGAAATTCATTTATTTTCTTGAAGATTCGTCTTTTTCTGGAAAATTAATCTTCTCGGTTACAATTTTGTTTTGAAAACTAATTTTTTTTAAACTGTAAATTGATCTTTTTCGGCTAAAACTTTACTTATTTTGTTAAAAATTTAGCTTTTTGTTAGCAAATTATTCCTATTTGAAAACTAAACTATTTGATTGATAATTAAGTTGTTTTTGTTTGTTTTAATTTCATACCTTCTGGTTGAAAATTCAATTGTTCGGTAGAAAAATCGTCTTTTTGTTTTGAAACTTCAACAATTTGGTTCAAAATTCATCTATTTTTTTACGCTCATTAAAATTCTCCTCTAATCAAAATGATGATTAACCGGAGAAAAGTTTCAGAAGATGCAAGTGAAGGAAACCCCCAACTCGGAAAGAAAATCTGCACGGGGAAAACTCGATATTTCAGCTTCAAATGCTGATACCTCAAAGCTAAACGGAATACAAGTAAATGGCGAGGAAACAAGGGAGAATTCGAATCCAGAAAATGTCACAGATTCGTTGGAAGGGCAAAAAAATCCAGTGAAGATTACAAATTCAAGGAAGCATCGCAGCACTGGAAATATTCTTAATCCGACAGACGTGAACTACAAGGTAAATTTAATTAAATTAAACTATTTTTTTCAGTCACAAGTTTTATTATTTTGGTAGAAAATTTAACAATTTGGTTAAAAAAATTTTCTCTACTGATTGGAAAATCTTTTTTCATAACAAAATTTTGAAAATTTATCTCTTTTGAGAGAAATTTGATATTTTCTTTCATTAAAAATGCCATTATTCTATTTTTAACTGTTTTTTTTTCAATTGTAAATACATCTTTTGGCCCACTGTTAACATTTTTTTTCCTGGTTGCAGATTCATATTTTTTTAGTTGTAAATTAATTTCTGTTTGAATATGAAACTATGTTAATGTTTTTGTTAATTAAAAATTTATATTTTTACTTGAAGATTGAAAATTAGCCTCAAAATTGGACTATTTATTTGAAAAAATTATTTTTGTAGTAAAAAATGGATCTTTTGAGATTTAAAAAAATGAGAAACTTCGAAATATTAAATAAAATGAACGAAAAAACGTATTTTTGATCATAAAATCAGATTTTTTGGGGCGTATGTGAAATTTCGCATATGTCACTTTTTTCATTTCCACTAGTTCTACAATTTTTATTTTTAGTGAAAAGTATTTTTCACTGTAAAGAAAGATACCTGGAGAAATGTATTTTTTGTCCTGAAAAACCTGGAAAAATCCTGAAATTTTTTTTTAAGACACGCTAGGCACTGAGTGAAATTAAAAAATTGGAACTCTTAAAAATTAATTTTTTCAGATGAAGTTATCAAGACTGTAATTGACATTTTTAAAATTAAAATTCTCAATTATTTACACTAAAATAGAAGCTTTTAATTCTTTCCAATTAATTTTAAACTTTTAAAAATTTAATATGAAATTCCAACTATTTTTGGGTTAAAGTTAATTTTTCTTGGCTGAAAATTTAACTATTTTATTGAAAATTCAACTGTTTTGTTGAATATTCTTATTTTTATTAGAAAATTTATTTTGTCCGATAGAAAATTTATCTTTCATGGTTAAAAATGAATTTTTTTAAATTGAAAATTGATCCTTTCGGAATTAAAAGTAATTTTTTCTAAAAAATTCTACTTTTTTGTTAAAAATTCATCTTATTTGGTAGAAACTTCATTTTTTGGTTTGATGAAAATACCACTATTTGCTTTAAAATTTAGCTGTCTTGGTTGAAAATGACATTGTTTTGAAAATTCATATTTTCGGCATTAAAAGTCAAAGTTTTTTGATAAATTGAAATCTTTTGATAAAAAGTTATCCTTTTTGATTGAAAATTGATCTCGTTTGGTTGAAAATTCAAACTTTTAATTGAAAATTAAGATTTTTGGTCAAAAATTAACTTTTTTGTTGAAAATTCTTCTCTTTTTTTTATTTAAAATTTTATCTTTTCTGCCGAAAAATGCAAGTGATTGTTTGCAAATTTATAATCTATTTTGTTGAAAATTTATGTCTTTGAAATTAAGCTATTTGTTTCGAAATTCTTTTTTTTTTTGTTAGCATTTGATTTTTTTAACTGAAAATATAACTATTTCATTTTTTATTACAAAATTTACTTTCTTTTTTGAAACCTTAAAAATTTAGTGAAGAGTTTGTTTTTTTTCGTCAAAAATTAATCCTTTTTTTAAATTAATCTGTTTCTGTTGAATATTTATTACTTTGATTAAAAATTCATCGTTGGTTGAAACTTTTTTCTTGGTGAAAGAAGAATTCTTTTAACTTAAAATTCAGTTTTTGAATTAAATAACTTTTCAACTATTTGGTTGAAACGTAACTTTTTTTTAATCGGAAGTATTTTTTTTGTAGAAAATTAATACTCTTGGTAAAAAATTATATTTTTTGGTTGAAAATTCAACTATTTGTTAAAAATTCGTCTTTTTTATTGAAAATTTCACTTTTTTGTTGAAAATTCATCTTTTTTATTAGAAATTCGACTTTTTTTGCTGAAAATTGATTTTTTTATTGAAAATTGATTTTTTTGAAATTGGAAATTCCACTTTTTTGTGGAAAATTTATCTTTTTTATTGAAAATTACACTTTTTTGTTGAAAGTTCATATTTTTTTATTGAAAAATTCACTTTTTTGTGGAAAATTCATCTTTTTTATTTAAAGTTGATATTTTATAAATTGGAAATTCCACTTTTTGTGGAAAATTCATCTTTTTTGTTGAAAATTCATCTTTTTTTATTGGAAATTCCACTTTTTTGTTGAGAATTCATCTTTTTTAATTGAAAATTGATATTTTTTAAATTGGAAATTCCGCTTGCTTGTGGAAAATTCATCTTTTTTATTGAAAATTACACTTTTTTGTTGAAAATTCCACTTTTTTGTTGAAAATTCCACTTTTTTGTTGAAAATTTGTCTTTTTATAGAAATTTTGTTTACTCTGATTAAAATTGAATGTCTTTATTAAAATCAATCCATTTTATTGAAAATTTAGCATTTTTGGTTGAAAATTAACCTTTTTTCAAAATTAATTCCTTTTTCTCAGAAAGCTTTTTTTTTTGCTCCAAAATACAAATTTTTGGTTTGAAAATGTATCTTTTTTTAGTAGAAATCTCAATTAGTTAGTTTGAAAATTTATGTATTTTGGTCAAAGTTAATTTTTGTCGGTAAAAAAATAATCTTGATTAAAAATTCATCTTTTTGGTTGAAAATTCAGCTACTTGGTTAAACATTTAAGTATTTTGTTGAAATTTCGTCTTTTTTATAGAAAATTTCCCTTCCTGGTTGAAAATGAATGTTTTCAGTCCAAATTCATCTATTTTATTAAAAATGTATCAACTTTTGTATAAAATGAATCTTTTTTTGGTTAAAGATGCAACTGTTTTGTTAAAAATTAATCGTTTTGGTTGAGAATTCAATTATTTTGTTGGATATTCGTCTTTTTTGGTTGAAATTTAAACTAATTTGTTATAAACTTTTTTTTGTTAACTGAAAATTCGTGTTTTTTAGTAGACAAATAATCTTTTTGGTTAAAAAATTATTTCTTTAGTTGAAAACGTACATTTTTTTAAGTTTTGTTTTTTTTAGCCTAAAAAATTTTTTTCAGTTGCAAATTTGTCTGTTTGGTATAAAATTATTCTTCTTGTTGAAAAATTCATCTTGGTTAAATTTTTTTTTTAACTGAACTATTTTCTTAAAACTCCTTTTTTTGTTAGTTTTTTGTAAAAATAAAATATTCAATTTTGAGTTAAAAATGTATTTTCTTTAGTTGTAAATTCAATTATATGGTTAAAATTTGGTGTCTTTTTTTTCTAAAAAAATATTATTATTTGAAAATGGTTAAAAATTTACAGAATTTGTTAAAAATACTTTGGTTGGTAAAATATTATTATTTTTTTTATTAAAATCATTTCTATGCTTAAAAATGAACCAAGTTTGTTGGAAAAATAATTTTTTTATTGAAAATTTATATTTTTTAGTTGAAAATTCATCTATATGTTTGAAATTTCAAGTATTTCGTTAAAAATTGAACTAATAAGTTAAAAATTTTATTTTTTGGGTTAAAAATTAATTTCTTTTTACCTAAAAAGTTGACTATTTTATTTTTTGTCTCAATTTATCCTTTTTTTCTAGAAAAATCATGTTTTTCGTTCATAATTGAACTATTTTGTTGAAAAAAAATGTCTTATTGAAAATTAATTTTTTTATCTGAAATTTTAACTAATATTTTCTGTGGAAAATCTTTTTTAGTTTAAAATTCAACTATGTGGTTGAAATTTCATGTATTTTTTTTAAATTAATTTTTTTGTAGGGAATTATTCTTCTTGTATGAAGGTTTTTAAAAATTTACCGGTTTTGTTGAAAATTACTTTCATTTTTAGTGGAAAATTTAACTACGTAGTATAAAATTCATGTATTTTGTTGAAAAATCTTCTTTTTTTGGTAGAATATTATTCTTTTTTATTATAAATTCATTTCTGTGATTAAAAATTTAACTATTTTGTGGAAAATTCCTTAAAAAGGGAACTATTGAAATAAAAATTCGTTTAAAAATTAATTTTTTTGAACTAAAAATTTAACTATTCCATTTTTTGTGGAAAATTTATATTTTTTAATAGAAAATGCAACTAGATTTTCTGTGTGTTTGTCGAAACTTCGATTGAATATTGTAAAAAGATTACCGGTTTAGTTAAAAATTCCTTTTTGTTTCCTTGAAAATTAATTTTATTAGCTGAATATTGAACTATTTCATTTTTCTATTTGTATCTTTTTAGTTGAAAATTTAACTATTTTGTTTTGTTTCATTTTTAATTTAAAGCATATCTTTTTCAGTTGAAAATTAATTTCTTTCCTTAAAAATTGAACTATTTAAATGAAAAATCTTTAAGTAAAAATTCGATAATTTAACTATGTGAATGAAAATTCATGTATTTTGTTGAAAAATCGTCTGTTTTTTGTAGAATATTATTTTTTTAAATTATAAATTCATTTCTGTGATTAAAAATTTAACTATTTTGTTGTAAATTCCTTAAAAATGGAACTATTTGAATAAAAATTCGTTGGAAAATTAATTTTTTTGAACTGAAAATTTAACTATTCCATTTTTGGTTAAAAATTTATATTTTTTAATAGAAAATTCAACTAGATTTTCTGTGTGTTTGTCGAAACTTCGTTTATTTTTTATTGAAAATTATTAGCTGAATATTGGAACTATTTCATTTTTTTATTTGGAAATTTAACTATTTTGTTGAAAACTCGTTTTTTTTTTGGGTTGCAAATTAACTTTATTATCTAAAAATTTGACTATTTCATTTTTTATTAAAAATGTATCTTTTTAGTTGAAAATTAATTTCTTTCCTTAAAAATTAAACCGTTTAAAAAAATTTTTGGTTTGAGAATTAATTTCTTTTAACTAAAAATTTAACTATTGCATTTTTGACTAAAAATTCATCTTTATGGTTAAATATTTAACATATTTACCAACTTTTTAGATCATTTTAGGCTGCGAAAGTTTGTATTATCAAAATTTACATTTTTCTCGTTTTCTAAACAATACTTGTAAAATTTATTTTTATTTATATATTATATATTTATTTATTACATTAAATTTTTTTTAAGTCTGTGGATACGATAGATTTTTCTTCTAAAAATGTGTAAAATTCTCAGCCAAAAAAAAATGTTCACTTTTGCTCTCGGATGTAAGCTGATATTTTTTAGGATTCAAACGAACTGAATCAGTCATTGAAGGAGTCTAAATTACCCAAATCGCGGAGAAGTGAGCTGATTCCTTTGAACGATGTGCCCATTGAGAAGGAAAATGAAACACCGAAAAAAGTAATCAAAAGGATAAAGCGTGAGTATTCTATGAATGCAGCTAGTCCAAAAGTGAGTTCGAAACGGAGCCCAAAACCGAATGAGACACCCAACAAGAGAAAATCCATTAAGAGGAGCATGAGTTGTCATAGTGAGTAGAAAATATTATTTACCAAAAATAATAATCACAGGGTGGCCACTAAACGAAAAAAAAATCCGGAAATTCCCTTGGAATTTTTAGCAACGAGAAAAAAATTTAATTTTGAGTTATAAACTTATTTTTATGATTTTTAAGTTTGTATTTTGTTGAAAAATAAATGTTTGGTTTATAAATATTTTATGCCTTTTATATTTGAGAAGGAAAACTTATTTTTTTTAGATATTTAACTTAATAATTACATAGGTCTTTCAAATTTATCGAATTTTTTATTATTATAATTATTAATTATTAACTGAATTAATAGATTTCAATATGAAAGTTTAAATATTTTTGGCTGAAAGTTAATTATTTTTAATTAAAAAGTCTACTATTATAATTTTGGTTCAGAATTAATCTCTTTTGATTACAAAATTCTACTATTTGGTTTGAAAATTTAATTATTTTATTGAAAATTCCGATTTTTCTGAAATCTCTTCTGATTCAAAATTCTACTAGTTGATTGAAAATTTAATTTTGTTGAAAATTCAACTATTTGTTTGAAAATGAAACTATTTTTGGTTAAAGTTGAATCTTTTTTGTTCAAAAACTCCATCTTTTGGTTAAAAATTCATCCTATGGTAGAAAAGTAATCTTTTTTGATTAAAAATTCATCTTCCTTTGTTGAAAATTCATCTCGTGTTTGAAAGTTGAACTAATTGGTTGAAAATGAACTTTTTTCTTGTAAAAATTTGTCTTTTTTTGGAAGAAAAATAATATTCTTTGTGAAAAATTTACCTCTGATTAAAAATTCAAATTTTTAGTTGAAAATTCGTCTTTTTTGCTTAAATGTTCAACTATTGGTCTGAAACTTAACTTTTGTTTAATGAGAATTCGTTTTTTGTATAAAATTAATATTCTTGATGAAAAAATTATCTTGAAAATTCTTCTTTTCGGGTTTAAAAGTCCAATGTTTTCTAAAACATTCGATATTTTTACCCAGAAAACTCAACCAGTTTTGGATTTTTTTTAGTTTAAAATACATCTTTCTTGGTTGAAAATGAACTTTTTTGTTATAAAAATTCGTCTTATTTGTAGAAAATAATATTCTTGGTTGAAAATTGAACTAATTATTAAAAATTCGTCTTTTTGGTTTGAAACTTGATCTTTTGATAGAAAAATGTTCTTGTTTGGTTAAAAATTCATCTTTTTTGTTTAAAATTCCACTTTCTTGTTAAAAATTCGTCTTTTTCGCTTGAAAATTCAAGTGTTTTGTTGAAAATTAAACTATTTCCTAAAAAATACGTCTTTTTGGATTGAAAATGAAACTTTTGTTGGTTAAAAATTCAAATTTTCGCTTGAAAATATTTGTCTTTTACATGAATTTTCAATTATTTGCTGTAAATACAATCATTTCAGTGAAAATTCATCTTTTTTTTTATTGAAAATTGATATTTTTTAAATCGGAAATTCCACTTTTTTGTGGAAAATTCATCTTTTTTATTGAAAATTGATATTTTCTAAATTGGAAATTCCACTTTTTTGTTGAAAATTTCACTTTTTTATTGAAAATTGATACTTTTAAAATTAGAAATTCCACTTTTTTGTTGAAAATTCGTATTTTTGATTGAAATTTAACTGCCTTCTAAAAAATGCATTGGTTTCGATTAGAAATTCAAGTTTTTTTTGGTTGAAAATTCGTGTCTTTTGCTAGAAATTTCAACTATTTAGTTGTAAATGCAAATGCTTGGTTGAAAAGTCAACTGTCTTCTAAAAAATAAGTTTTCTTGGCTTGAAAATGAAAATGTTTTTGGTTAAAAATTCAAATTTTTGTTGAAAATTTATGTCTTTTACTTGAAGCTTAAATTATTTGGCTGTAAATACAATCATTTCAGTGAAAATTCATCTATTTGGTTCAAAATTCATCTTTTTTTATTGAAAATTGATATTTTTTAAATTAGAAATTCCACTTTTTTATTGAAAATTGATACTTTTTAAATTGGAAATTCCACTTTTTTCTTAAACATTGATATTTTTTAAATTGGGAATTCCACCTTTTTGTTGAAAATTTCACTTTTTTATTGAAAATTGATATTTTTTAAACTGGTAATTCCACTTTTTTGTTGAAACTTTCACTTTTTTATTGAAAATTGATATTTTTAAATTGGAAATTCCACTTTTTTGTTGAAAATTCATCTTTTTTTAAATTGAAAATTGATATTTTTAAAATTGGAAATTCCACTTTTTTTGAAAGTTTCACTTTTTTATTGAAAATTGATATTTTTTAAATTGGAAATTCCACTTTTGTGTTGAAAATTGAAATTGTTTAAATTGGAAATTCCACTTTTTTGTTGAAAATTCATTTTTTTTTAATTGAAAATTGATATTTTTTAAATCGGAAATTCTACTTTTTTGTGGAAATATCTTTTTTTATTGACAATTGATATTTTTTAAATTGAAAATTCATCTTTTTTATTGAAAATTAATGTTTTTTGTTGAAAATTCATGTATTTTGTTGCAAAATCGTTTAGTTTTTTTTTTGAATATGAATCTTCCTGTTTGAAAATTAATCCTGGTGTTTAAAAATTATTCTTTTAGATTGAAAATTTAAATTTAAGTTTACTTCTGACTGCAGTAAAATTATAGTTTTTCATTATTTTAATCATTTTTAGTTTGTTTGAAATTATTTGTTTGAAAATGTATCTAATTTGAGGTAAACACGTATTTTTTGTAGAAAATTAATCTTTCTGGTTGAAAATTCTACTATTCCAGTTGAAAATTTATAATTTTTTTTAAATTCATATGTTTGTGGTTAAAAATGGACCATTTCAGTGAAAATTCATCTATTTTGTTGGAAATTCATACTTTTTATTGAAAATTGATATTTTTTAAATTGAAAATTCCACTTTTTTGTTGAAAATTCATCTTTTTTATAAAAAATTGATATTTTTTTAATTGGAATTTCCACTTTTTTCTTGAAAATTCGTCTTTTTTATTGAAAATGTAAGTCTTCTAAAAAATCCATTGTTTTCGATTGAAAATTCAAGTTTTTTTTTCTGAAATTCGTGTCTTTTGCTAGAAGTTTCAACTATCTGGATGTAAATACAATTTATTTCATTGAAAATTCATCTTTTTTATTGAAAATTGATATTTTTTAAATAAAAAATTCCACTTTTTTTTGAAAATTAATCTTTTTTATTAAAAATTCAGATTTTTTAAATTG
>JAWWLR010000148.1:20333689-20343952 GCA_035041075.1 Acraspis erinacei | reverse complement strand
ATTTTTAATTGAAAATTCATCTATTTTGTTGAAAGTTGAACTATTTTGTTAAAAAATATTTTTTAATTGTTAATTCAATTACTTTTATAAAAGTGAAACTACATTGTTAAACATTTTTTTGGGGGGTTAAAATTATTTTTTAACCGAAAATGTAACTTTTCCATTTTTTAAGATTGATATTTTTTAGTTAAAAATTCTTACTTTTTAGTAAAAAAAATATATTTTCTCGGTTTAAAGTTTTATTTTTCTATGGCAAAAAACGCATCAGTTTCGTGGGAAATTAATTTTTTGCTGAAGTCATATTTTGGTTTGAAAATTTAATTTTTGTAGAGAAAGTTTAAAAATCGTCACTTTGTTTGAAAATGTAACTATTTTTTTTAAATTAGGTTTTTCTGTTGATTGTTTTTATACTGAAAATATAACTTTATCCAATGGAATATTCCATAATTTTAGTAAAAAATTCATGCTTTTAGCTGAACATTACTTTATGGTAATTTTTGGTTGAAGAATGGTCTTTTTTGGTAAAAAATAAATCTTCTTGATTGGAAGTTCATTTTTTTGGGTTTAAAATTGACCTAATTAAATTTTAGTTGAAAAATGATACTTTTTTAGTTGAAAATTCGTCTTTTTTGTCGAAATTAATCTTCTTGGTTAAAAATTCAACTATTCCAGTTAAAAGATTCACCATTTTAATTGAAAATTCATGTATTTTTTTTAAATGATCTTTTTTTGTAGATAGTTAATCTTCTTGTTTTAAAATTCAGCTTTTTAATTGAAAACTCAAATTTTCTAGCTAAAAATCCATCATTTTAGTTTAAAATTCATCTTTGGGTTTAAAATTCCACTATTCCAATTAAAGATTTATCGTTTCAGTTTAAAAATGTTCGCTTTGTTTGAAAATGTAACTTTTTTTTAATTAGGTTTTTTTGTTGATTTTTTTTTAAATGAAAATATAACATATTCCAATTGAATATTTTTTATAATTTTACGTTAAAAATTCATCTTTTAGGTTAGACTTTCATTTTATGAGAGACATTTCATCATTCTTGGATAAAAATACAAATGTATGATTGAAAATCGAACTATCAACGATTTTTTTTAAATTCTTCTTTTTTTAAATAAAAATTCTTCTGTTTTAAGAGAAATTTAATGTTTTATTTTACATGAAAGACACGGCTGAATCATTTTGTAAGGAAATCATTTTTTTTCTTAAAAATTTATATTTTTAGTTGAAAAGACATTTTTTGGGTTTAAAATAAATTAATAAATTTAAAGATTTTAATTTTGTATCTGAAATACTTTTTACGTTCGTTTATAAAAGATTCTATGTCAAAAATATCAGAGGATTAAAATGAGAAATTACAAAATAAAAATGGCAGTTTCAGTTTTTTTTCTAGGTTCACAAATAAAAGTAAATATTTTGGGTACTTACTGATTATAAGCTCGGTAAGTGGCCCTCAATCCTCCAGTAAATGCGTCCCACAAATGAATAGGAGTCTCTTGACTAGTCGTGAGATAACAACACGTTGCCGGATCCCAAGAATTCATGTAAGGATACCAACAACTATCGTAAATGAGGCCGCCTTCTTTCACAAAAAGTGCCGCTTTCAGAAGCGACGATTTCAAAATCGGCAGAGGATTTTCGGAATATAATTCGTGGGGTAATTCGTAAATGCGAATTCGGAAATCTTCCGAAGCTACCATTAGGCAAGTTCCATCTGGAGACCATTGGCAACCTTTCGTGAATTTTTCACAGGTCGTGGATGGTTTATATTCCTCGGTGGCAGCGCATAAAAGTTTCGGTCGAACTCTCCATTTATATTGGAGATCTGACACGTTTTTTTGGGTTTCTGATACTTCTAAATTTGATGGGAATTCTTTCTCCACCAAAATCTGGAAGAGATTTTTTTTTATTTTGTGAAAATTATAGACTCTATGAGATTTTTAATAGGGATGTTTTTTATTAAGAAAATTGTAGTTTAATTTTTTATTAATTTAAATCAATTTAAAAAATCTAAATAAATATTTCCTGGAATTTAAAAAATCTTCATCAAAATCTGGAATCAAAAGTAATTTAAGAAAAAAAACTATAATTTTCTTGAATTAAACATTTCCCCATCAAAACTAGGAAGAGATTTTTTTATTTTCTTTAAGAGTATACTCTTTACATTTTTTAAATAAAATGTCTGTTCAATTTTTTCAAGAAAATCTTGTAGTCTATACTTTTCAGATAATTAAAAAAAATCTGCTCTAGGTTTTGATGAAGAAATTTTTAATTCAAAAACATTGAACTACAATATTCTTGAATTAAAAACTTCTGCATCAAAACCAAGAAAATTGAACTATAATTTTCTTGTTTAAAAATTTACCATAAAAACAAAAAATAATTCAGAAAAATACAACTACAATTTCCCTGCAATAAAAAGAATTCTTAGTCAAAACAAAAAGTAATTTTAAACAGTTTAACTAGGATATTCTTGAATTTAAAACTTTTTCATTAAAAGCAAATATAATTTTAAAAAATTGAACTACAATTTCCTTTGAAATGAAAATTACTCCGTCTAGAACATTCTAGAACAGATTTTTTTCTAATTCAAGAAAACTGAACTACATTATTTTTTCATTAAAAACTTCTAGATCAAAGAGAAGAAAAATTAAAGAAAATTGAACTATAATTTTCTTCATTAAAACTTATGAATCAAAACCTAAAATAATTCAAGAAAAATTAACTATAATTTTATTCACTTAAAAACTTCTCTATCAAAACCTATAACGGATTTTTTTTTAATTCAAGAAAATTGAATTACAATATTTTTTAATACAATAGTTTTTAATTTAAGAAAATTAAAGTTTAATTTCATGAATTAAAAACTTCTTCCTCAAAACCTAAAACAGATTTTTTTAATTCAAGATAATTGAACTACAATAATCTTCAATCAAAAACTTCTCCATCAAAATCAAGAAAATTGAACTATAATTTTCTTGTTTTAAAAATTTTACATCGAAACAAAAAATAATTCAAACAAATACAACTACAATTCCCTTGCATTATAAAAATTCCTCGTAAAAAATAATTTTAAACAGTTGAATTATGATGTTCTTGAATTTAAATCTTTTGCATTAAATGGAGCTATAATTTTCTTTGATTAAAAACTTTTAAAAAGAATTTAAAAAATCTCAATCAAAATATTAATTTATGAAAATTGTAGTTCAATTTTCTTGATTTAAAAATTTTTTCATCAAAACCTAGAGCAGATTTTGTTTAATAATTAAATGAAAAGCATAGATGTTTATAATTAAGAAAATTGTAGTTCAATTTTCATAAATTAAAAACTCAATCAAAAACAAGAATAGATTTTTTTAAAATATTTTATAGTGAAGTTTTTAATTAAAAAAACTAAATTACGATTTCCTTGAATTAAAAAACTCTTCATCAAAATCTGAAACAGATTATTTTATTAAATGTTCTGAAGAGTATAGAGGATAATATCTAACATTTTTTTAAATTAAAAAATTCTCCATCGAAATCAAAAATAATTTAAGAAAAAAAAAACTATAATTTTCTTCATTAAAACTTCTGAATCAAAGCCTAAAATAAGTCAAGAAAAATGAACAATAATTTTCTTCAATTGAAAACTTCTACATTAAAACAAAATTTTATTACAAAATTGAAATACAATTTCCTAAAACTGAAAATGTATCCGTTCAAACGAGGAATGATTTTAAAAAATTGAACTAAAATGTTCTTGAATTCAAAACTTTTGCAGTAAAACCAAAAATAATTTTAAAAAATTAAACTACAATTTCCTTGCATTTAAAATTTCAACATCAAAACCTAGAACAGATTTTTTTTAATTAAAGAAAGCTGAACGACAATATTCTTGAATTAAAATCTTTTCCATCAAAGTCAAGAAAAATTCCAGAAAATTGAACTATAATTTTCCTGTATTAAAAAATTGCCAATAAAACATAATTCAAATAAATACAACTACAATTTCCTTGAATTAAAAATTTCTCCATAAAAACCTGGACCAGATTTTTTTTAAATTTTGTGACGAGTATAGACTGTAGACGATTTAATTTGGAGAAGTTTTTAATTGAAGAAAATTGTAGTTCAAATTTCATGAATTCAAAACTTCTTCAGCAAAACGTAGAATAGACTTTTTTTAAAATTTTTTGAAGAATATAGAATATAAGATTTATCATGGCAATGTTTTTTGTTACCAGAAAATTGTAGTTTAATTTTTTTAATTAAAATTTTCTCTAACAAAACCATGGAAAAATTGAAGAAAATTGAACTATAATTTTCTTGATTAAAACTTTTCCCTCAAAACCTAGAACAGATTTTTTTAACTGTGGAAAAATGAATTAAATTATTCTTAAATTGAAAACTTTTCATCACAGCCAAGAATAATTTAAGAAAATTGAACTACAATTTCCCTGAATTAAAACCTTCTCCATTAAAACAAAAAAAAAATATGTTAAAAATGAAACTATAATTCCCTTGAAATAAAATGTTTTTCTAGAACAGATTTTTTTTTGAAGATTTATTATCTAGAAGTTTTTAATTAATGAAAATTGTAGTTCGAATTTCATGAATTCAAAATATGTTCAGCAAATAGAGTAGATTTTTGTTTAATTTTGTCAAGAATATAGAGTTTGTGAGATTTAGCATGGTAAAGATTTTTATTTCATGAAAAAAATAGTTTAATGTTTTTTATTTAAAAATGTCTCCATCAAAGCCATGAAAAATTTTTTAAAAACTATAATTTTCTTGATGAAAACTTCTCCCTCAAAACCTAGATCAGATTTTTTTTTAATTCAAGGAAACTGAACTACAATATTCATAAATTGAAAATTTCGCCATTAAAACTAAGAAAAATTCAAGATATTTTCTTGGTTTAAAAAATTGTCTATTAAAACCAAAAATAATTTTTTTTTAAATTTATCTACAATTTTCCTGAATTAGAAACTTCGCCATCAAAATTTAGAAGATATTTTTTTTTAATTTTGTGAAGAGTATAAACTCTAGAAGATTTATTATGGAGAAATTTTTAATTTAAGAAATTTAGAATAATTATATTAGTATATTATTTATATATACACACAATATCTTGCATACACTTTTAACTTTGATATTTTAATTATTAAGTAAAATTTATTTAAAATTGAAAAAAAATAAAATTAATTTTTTTTAATTTTTTAATATTTTATTTTTTATTTTCATTAAAATGATTATAAAATTTGTTGAATAATAGTTAAATTATATAAAATTTAAATTGCATTTAAACATTATTTTATAAAAATTTATTTTTGAATAAAACTAAAATTTTAGTATTTAATTTCGTATTAAATTTATAATTATTTCATTAATTTATTCATAATTATTATATATTAATTGAAACCAAACTAGAGGTAAATTATTGTTAATAATTTTATTGAAGTAAAAAAATTCCAATTAATTAAATTTATAAAGAAATAATTAAATTTTAATAAGCTAACTTAATTCTTAATTGGTTAAAATCATTTTCATTTCTTTTTAATTAGTTTAAATAAAAACATATTATAAATTTATTAATATATAAATTAATGAATAATAAATTAATTTTTTTATTAAAAATATTATTATTATTCTATAAAATACATTTCAACTAATTTCATTTAAATTTAAAAATAATATTATAAATTTATTAAAAATGTAATTTATAATTTAGATTAATATTATTTATTAATAAAATAATTATTGGACATAATAATATTATAATATATAAATTTAATTTAATTTCGAAATTAATAATTGATATATTTAATGAAGAAAACAATAATCAATTAATTAATTACCCAAAAATAATTCTTACGATAAATAATATTAATAAATTTATTACAAAAAAATCAAGTTTTATTCTTAATGAATAATATATCATAAAATTTCAAATTTAATAATATATTAATCGAAAAGTATAAATTCATTAAAAAATTGAATGATGGTTTCCTCGAATTAAAAACTTGCACCATTAAAACAAAAATATTTTTTAAATTAAACTTCCAGTTCCCTAAATTAAAAATTTCTTCATAAAAAACTAAAATTAAATAAACAGAATATAAACTAGATAAAAATTCTTTAAATAAAAACCTAAAAATTACACTTTTTAATTCAAAAAACCTGAACATTGTTCTTGAATTAAAAACTTTTCTCTAAAAAACGAGAAGTTTTTTTTGTAAAAAGTATAGACTCTACAAGATTTTTGATGATGAAGTTTTTAATTCAAGAAAATTAAATTTAAAAATTCTAAAAAATAATTGCAATGCTTACAATGGAATGAACACTTTCTTGAGAATTTGACACATCCACATCCATAAACTCATTTTCATTGTCGGCTAGGTTTTGTTTACATTCAGTTCCTCGTGTTCCTTCGTCGGATTCTTTATTTTCACTCAAATCCGAATCGATATCGACACTATTTTCAACCTTTAGAGGTTTTGATAATTCAGGAAATTCAGATAATTCAGACAAATCTCCAGAATTATTCGAAACTGGATCAGAATCCTTCTTTGAAGTGTTGACTGTGACAACACTCACATTTCGAATTTCCGTCGTCAAAAGTGAAATATCCGCTTCCATTTCTTTCTCCTCCATTTCGCAACTTTTAGGTAAGAATTAACTCAATTACGATCAAGTAGATAGTATTTAAATATTTCATTCTTCTACATTTTCCGGTGGATTCGAACAAAATAAAATCCATAAAAACCGCACTCTTTTGAGGTTAGGTAACACATGTCATGATAAATTTCTTGCAAATTCTCGAAAGTTAGGAAACTTTCCAAAACCAGATTTTATTTAAACTATTTTCCGAAATAAGGACTTTCAAAGAATTTAATAATTTTTCCAGAATTTATTTTTAAAAATTGTTCTCAAATTCGAGTGCTTTAAATTTCAATATTTTTTATTTTATTTGAAAATTAAAAAATTTCTTTACAATTTTTTTAGGGTCCAGTAATAAAAAAAACGGTGTTTTTTTCCCCCATCAGGAATTTAAAAGTATAACACTTCCTAAAAATTATTTTAGTCTACTTGTTTAGGATAAATTTATTTTATAATTGTGTTTATTAAAGCTGAATGTTTAAAAAACCGAAAATTTTAAAACTTATATTTATGATGCATAATTGTCTATAGATTGTATTTCTTTTTTTCAAAAATAACAAACTTCAGAGGTATCATATTTGAACGATCAATGTCCCGAGCACAATATAAATCAATGAGCTTCAAGGTCCACAAGAAAGAGGTATTCATTTCTGATGTATCTAAAAGCTGATTGTGTGCATATGGACATTGATCGTCCTCGTCTCGACGCCTCGGGGCTTTCAATTTTCCCAGACAATGACCAAGACAATAATTTTTCTGGAAAATGAAACGTCCTCGAAACAGATGTCCGGGTTCACTTTAAAAATACGGCAGATGGCGCTACCTGGTGTATTTTTTTTCGAAAATCTTTCGAATTTTAAGGAAAATATTCGAAATATTTGCCAAAACGTACCAAATTTAGCTTAAGATTTCTTATTTTTTTATTTAAAAATTGTGTACAAAGAAGGAAATTAAAGTTGGTTTTTTTATGCATTATTTCTGTGTTACATTATACCTTATTGTGAGAGAATTCTTTAAAAGTATCTTTAAATATCGTAAAATGTCGAGTTTTTATAAATTAAAAACAGGGATTTTTAGAAATAAAAGGAAATATAAAACTATATCAATTTCTATACCTTGGGTTTAGTAATTCTGTTAAAAAATTAAATATTTAAATAATAAAATAAATTTTTCTCTAGAGATTCAAAATCTTCCCGCGATAATCAATTAGATGTTTCAAGTTGAGAAGGGGAAATTCAAGATGTCTGTACGCCGAGGGTCAAACAATACTAAATGCATAGGACAAAACTTTATTTTTTTTTTTAACTTGGAAGATAAAAATTTTCCAACATCAGTATATTTAGATTTTATTTGCTAATGTTTAAAATCTATTTAATGAAATAATAAAATTTTCATTTTTTTCACAACGATTCAGTTTCAATTTTTAATAAAAAATCAATTTTCAAAAAGGAATTGAAAAGTTCAGTTAAAAAATTAATTTTCAACCAGATTTTTTCAATAAAATAGTTAAGTTTTCAACGAAAAAAAATAAATTTTCAACTAAAAAGGATCAATTTTAAATAAATGAAATCGTCCAATTTTCAGATTATCAAATTAATTTTCAACAAAAAAAATTGAATTTTCAACAAAATAGTTAAATTTCAACCAAAGAAATGAATTTACAATGAAATCGAATAATATTCTACCAAACTG
The DNA here is from genome assembly GCA_035041075.1 of Acraspis erinacei. Taxonomy (NCBI): domain Eukaryota; kingdom Metazoa; phylum Arthropoda; class Insecta; order Hymenoptera; family Cynipidae; genus Acraspis; species Acraspis erinacei. Next base: position 20,335,617 of record JAWWLR010000148.1, on the reverse strand, counting down.
AATAATTTAAAACAAAGCACATGAATTTTCAATCGCATAGTTGAATTTTCCATAAAAAAATATAAATTTTCTACCAAAAATTGAATCGTTAAATTTTTGTTACAAAAATTAATTTTCAACCAAAAATATTTTTTCAACAAAATAGTTTCATTTTCAACATTAGAAATGAATTAAAAAAAAATAATATTTGACCAAAAAGACTAATGTTCAACAAAATATTTAATTTTTTAAAACCATTTTCAAACAATAAGAATAATTTTCTACCAAAAAACTCGAATTTTCGACAAAATAAATGAAAATTTCAACCACATAATTAAATTTTCAACTAAAAAAGAGAAATAAAATATAATATAAAATAAATAATAGGTAATACAATAATTTTCAAGCCAAAAAATCGGATTTTCAACAAAATAGTTAAATTTTCAAGCAAAGAAATAAATTAACAAACAAAAAAGTAATATTTCTAGCATAAAAAGATTAATTTTCAGCAAAATACAGGAATTTTCAATCACATAGATCAATTGTCTCCTGAAAAAGATAAATTTTTTTACCAGAAATGGGATAGTTTAATAAAAAAATATTTTTGAACCAAAAAGTAAAAGGAATTTCAATAAAAGAGTTGAATTTTCAACAACAAATAAATTTTTAACCAAAAAATTTAATAAAAGAAAAATTTCAACAAAATTTGCTATTTTTCTATTATAGAAATCAATTTAAAAACAAGAAGAAAAATATTTTACAAAAAAGACGAGTATTGCACACAATAGATGAATTTTCATTTAAAAAAGATGCATTTTCAAAAATAATAATTATTTAAATATTTTTTTAAAGAAATTCGTTAAGCAAAATATTTTTAACAAAATCGGAAATTTTTAATAAATTTCAAACAAGAAGAAGAATTTTCTACAAAAAAAAAGGAATTCTCAATCCTGTAGTTGAGTTTTTAATTGAAAAATATAAATTTGTAACCAACAATGGAATAGCTTAATAAAAAAAATATTATTGAACCAAAAAATCAGCTTTAACAAAATATTTGAATTTTAAAAAACAAAAAAAAAAAAAAGAATTTTTGACCGAAAAGGTGAATTTTCAAACAAGAATAATAATTTTATTCCGAAAAAACGAATTTTCAACTAAAAAAACATCTATTTTTACTGAAAATTGTAGCATACTTATGTTCTCAATTAAATCAATTAATTTTTAACAAAAGAACAAGAATTTTGAATCAAATAGTTAAATTTTTAACCAAAGAAATAAAATTTAATTCAAAATAGATGAAGTTTAAAAAAAATAGAAATAATTTTCTACCAAAAAAGATAAATTTTCAACTGAAAAAATGTCAAATTTTTAACAAAATAGTTGAATTTTCAAACAAGAAGAATAGTTTTCTACCATAAAGACAAATTTTCAACTAAAAAAAATATATATTTCAACTGAAAATTTTAGCATATACTTAATTTTTGTAGTTTAACCAATTAATTAAAAAAAAGAATTTTCAACAAAATAGTTAAATTTTCAGCAAAACAGATAAATTTGTAACTAAAAAAGATACACTCGTAAGCAAAAGAAAAGCGAATTTCCGAAAAAATAGTTACATTTTCAACCAAACAGATTAATTTTCTAAAAAATACATGCATTTTGTACCAAATTTTTTATTTTTCATCTAAAGAAGATAAATTTTTAGTGAATTAATTTATAAAACTATATAAATAAATAAATTTTCATTTGAATACTCTTCAAATCTTGGCCCTCGGCATGCAGGCATCTTGTCAGGTGACGTCACGCTTGAAATATCTAACCCCCACCATTGGAATCCTCGGATCTCTCCACCTCCACTCACCTCACCCTCGCTTGTTGCGAACCCACCTTCCAGTGCTCATTGTCATCGCCTAGCATGACGTATAGGTGACAATATTTTTCAAGGAAAT
>JAWWLR010000148.1:20323446-20333589 GCA_035041075.1 Acraspis erinacei | reverse complement strand
TTTCAAGGAAATGCAAAGATGTCATCGGTTGCGGAATCGCGTGAACGGGAGATGTGATAATTCTCAATATTGTTAAAGTGTTTACCCCCAGGAACCGTGTCGCTTTTCGATTTCCCTCGAGCGCGAATGACCGTTCAAGTTAGCACCTGGATGTGGTATTCGTCGAAACAGGACAACTGTCCGACGAAATGAAAAAGTTCACATTTAAAGGAGTACTCGATGGTTTCCGTTCATCGGTCGCTCAGCAGGTTAAACCCGAGCAGGAAATAGTCGAAAACCTTCGACCCGAGCATTTTCAAGTTAAAAAAACATTCAGGCATGGCTTCCCCTACCAACCGACTGTTCTCGCTTTCGATCCAGTCCAGAGGCTGCTTGCCATCGGCACCAAGTCAGGATCGCTCAGATTTTTGGGTCGACCCGGAGTCGACATCCACGTCACTCACGACACATATTCCGCCGTGACTCTACTCCAATTTGTTGTCAACGAAGGTACTTTGATCTCCGTCACCGCGGACGACACCCTGCACTTATGGAGTTTCCGGCAAAAAATACCACAAGTTATTCAGAGCTTAAAATTCCAACGAGAGCGAATCACCTGCATGCACCTCCCTCTGCAGAGCAAGTGGCTCTACGTTGGCACAGAACGGGGCAACATCCACGTCCTGAACGTCGAGACCTTCACGTTGTCGGGCTACGTCATCAACTGGAACAAGGCGATTGAAGTGACCCGGAAGACCCATCCGGGACCGATAGTGCATCTCAGTGATAATCCTCTCGAACCCAGCAAAATTCTGATAGGCTACGAGACAGGGCAGATCGTGTCCTGGGACCTGAAGAGCAAGGCCGCGGATTACAGGTGTCAGGCTGACAAGCCTCTCAGGTCAGTATCTTGGCACCATGAGGGTAAGCAGTTTATGTGCAGTCACACCGACGGCTCCCTTTCCACCTGGACTCTCCGTCAGGTAAAAGCTACAAATCTTACTCATCCCCATGCGAAAATTCTCAAGGACGGCGAACCCGAGCCCTGCAGGACGATCCAGAAAGTGGAGTGGAAGATTTCAAGGTCGGGAGAGGCTTTTATTATTTTTACAGGTGGTTTGCCCGTCGAGACAACCGGAAGGACACCCAGCATCACCGTCATCCAGGGTAAGACCACGACAGTTCTGGAGATGGAACACAATGTCGTGGATTTTATTACACTTTGTGAGAGTCCCTGGACCAGCGATTGTCAGGAACCCTACGCAGTGGCTGTTCTTCTCCAGAGCGACTTTGTCGTCATAGATTTGTTGAGTCCTGGCTTTCCCTGCATTGAGAATCCCTATCCAATGGACATCCACGAATCTGCAGTCACTTGTTGCGCGTACTTTGCCGACTGTCCCCCAGATCTCGTGCCAGCTTTTTATTCCGTAGGTTCCAAGTTCCAGAAGCGGACCGGGTTCAGCGAAAAGGACTGGCCCATTTCAGGCGGGGAGTGGAACCCCAATTCGAGTAGCTACAGTGAGATTATTTTAACAGGTCATGCCGATGGGAGCATTAAATTTTGGGACGCGTCGGCGGGGACTCTTCAGGTATTATATAAACTCAAGACCTCGAAGCTCTTCGAGAAAAGTAAGACGCGGAGCATAGAGGGCGAGGAGGATCCTCTGGCCATCCAGCTGATATTCCTCTGCCCGGAGAGTCGGAAACTCGCGACCGCGACAGTGGGGCGACATGTGATTTTATTCAAGTTCAAAAAGGTTGAGAGTACCTCAGAGGTTGTGATCCTGGACGTCTCCCTCTCGGGAGATGCCAGGGAATTAGTTAAAGAAGAATTTTCCCCTAATAAGGATAGTCCCGGTAGTAATCTCCTCGCAGAGGACAGAGCCAAGTTCGAGGGTGAAGGATCGTTCAGGGTGAAAAGTGGCCCGCAAAAAAGAGCCCCCGGGTTCCAAGCCAGTTTGATCTGTGTAACCTACGGAGCGAATGGAGACCAGTCTGAGTATATTTCAGCCTTGAGTCTAAACTCCTCCTACGGTTTGCTCTCTTATGGCAACGAGTCCGGACTCGTGGTCGTCGACATTGTACAGAAAGTCACCCTCCTCGTAGTGAGCACGGCTGAGCTTGGAATATCCGTCGAGTCCGGTCGGATCCTCCGCAGTCCGAAGAAACAGGACGACAGGCGAGAGGACGACCGGATCCGGAGTCCCAGTGCTGATCAGAATCAAGTTAACTTCGCAGTCTTCCCCGAGAACAAACTAGAGGCAGATAGGCTCGAGAGCACTTTGAGACGCTCGCCAAGTTCGAGTATGTCGTCGCTGGAGAACATTTCCAATGAAACCATCAGCTGCCTTATATTTGCCGATTCGTACACGAAAAGAGACTCGATTGCCTTACCGACTCTGTGGATTGGCACGACTCTGGGTTCCGTACAGCCCATCGTGTTCAACACACCTACCTCAGGTGAGAGACACGCACAACCTGTGATCATTTCTACTTCCAAACTGGGGGGCACGACCTTCAAACTCAAGGGGGCCGTTCTGACGATGTCGTTCTTGGATTGCAACGGGGCACTGATGCCCTACTCCTACGACTCTTGGAAGGATGACAATAGTGAGAGTAGTAGAGACCGGAGCAAGAGCCAGGGTAAGCTGGCAACGAGGATTCCCTCACCGGTGAGTACCGGCGGGATGGGATTTGAGGACAGGCAATTTGTGGTTCTCACTTCGGAGAAACAGGCCAAGGTCATTGCTCTTCCCTCGCAGAACTGTGTATATAGGCAGCAGCTGGCTGATACGAGTATTGTCATCAAGGCGGAGATTACCTCCTTGAAGGACAGTGTCTGTCTCGTCTGCTACATTTCGAATGGCCACGTGACTAGTTATAGTCTGCCGAGTTTAAGGCTTCTTATAGATGTAGATTTTCTACCACTCACGGATCTCAGGATCGCCAAGACCCTCTGCTTCAGCAATAGAGGACATGGGCTCTATCTCTCGGCACCGACCGAGATCCAGGAGTTCACGGTCTCGACGGACTTTTGCGGAGAGCTCACGGACATGATGGGCGATTTGTTTAGTGTTCATGAGATGCCGGAAGCGCCGAAGGAGAGCTTCTTCAAAGGATTGTTCGGCGGAGGATCCAAGAGTTTGGACCGGGAGGAGTTGTTTGGGGAGTCGAGTGGAAGAGCCTCGAGGTCTGTGGCGAAACACATTCTTGGACCAAATGCCAGCATCGAGAACTTGAGAGAGAGGGCTTCAACTTCGACGAGTGAAGTGGCAATGGCTCATCAGATGGTCCTGGAGCGAGGAGACAAGCTGAGTCAGCTGGAGGAACGGACGGCGAGGATGATGAACGAGGCGGAGGGATTTTCTACTTCAGCTCATGGATTGATGCTCAAATACAAGGATAAAAAGTGGTATCAGCTGTGAGAGTACGACGAGGTTTTTCTGGATTCTAATCGCTTTCGATCCTCCTGGGTGAAGATTGCGTCACCTGACTGTCTGCCCATCAAACACGTTCTGTAACTGTTATCCTGGTGACATAACTGTTCTAGAACATGTAATTGTAGCTATTCCGTAACCGTGTTACATAAATGTTATAGAAACTGAGTGTAACAAAGTTCACGTGCGCGCGTCATCCCGCCTGACGCCAGTTCCCGCCATTTTCCGAATCGATTATCGATGCGGGATTTCTTCTAGATTAATTTTTTAAAGTGCTCCGAGGCTTTCAATACTTGGGAATTTCGAAAGAAGGGAGAAATGAGGAAAGAGGAAACAAGGAGGAAGGCTGAAAGAAATTGAAGGTAAGGATTGTCTATTTTTTTAAACTAGATTTATTTCAGTTTTATTGTCAGGGTTGCTACGAGACCTGGAAAAGTCATGGAATTTTGAAAAAATATTCATGTTTTTATTTGCACCTAATTCAAAAGTCTTAATTATTTAAGATTTTTTAAAAATTTATAATACTGAGATTACAGGCTTTCCTCTATTCCCTGTGTTTCCCTTTTTTTCTCACGCCTACAAAATTTTTTTTATTCAAAAGTGGAATATGCTACCGCGAGTATGAACAGTTTATTTTTGTTGTCAATTTAAAGAATTATTATATATTATATTAAAATAATTATATATTATATTATTAGATTTTATTAATTACTTTTTTATGAATAAAATTCGATTTTTGGTTCTTGTATGAAAATAATAAAATGAATCTGCATACTATTGAAATACTAAAATATATTTTTCATAAATAAATAAAATGGAAAATAAAAGTAAAACAATATATCGTATGACAAATATAAAATAATTGAATTGTAATTAACTAATTAATTAATATAAAGAATTGTCTTTTATAATTAATTTGAATTTTGCCAATTTAATTTCAAAATGATATTAATTAATTTTTATAACCAAATTTTTGGTTCTTTTTTGGTAAATTTTTGGTAATATAATAAAACGTATCTGTATAATATTGAACTACTAAAATTTATTATTTATAAATAAATAAATTGAAAAATTAAAATAAAAAATATATAAAATGACAAATATTAAAAAATTGAATTGCAACTAATTAATTAGCATAATGAACTGTCCATTATAATTAATTTGAATTTTTCCAATTTAATTTCAAATTGTTATTAATTAATTTTTATAATTAAATTTTTGGTTCATCTATGAATATGATAAAACGCATCTGTATAATATTAAAAAACTAAAATATATTATTTATAATTAAATAAATTGAAAAATTAAAATGAAAAATATATATAAAATGACAAATATAAAGTAAGTGAATTCTAATTAACTAATTAATTAACATAAAGAATTGTCTATTATAATTAATTTGAATTTGGTAAATTTTAAATTCATAATTTTATTAATTAATTTTAATCGTTCAAATTAAATTTTTGATTCATGTATGAACATAGTAAAATGAATCTTTATAATATTGAAGAACTAAGATATATTATTTATACATAAATAAAGTGGAAAATAAAAGAAAAAAATATATCGTAAGACAAACATAAAATCATTAAATTGTAATTAATGACTTCATCAACTTAAAGAATATTCTATTGTAATTACTTAAAAAATTTTAATTTAAATTCAAAATGTTATTAATTAATTTTTATAAATATAATAAAAATTTTGGTTCGCCTGTAATGTATAAATAATTAAGTAGGAAATAAAAGAAAACTAATATATCATATAACAAATATAAAATAATTGAATGGCAATTAACTAATTAATTAACATAAACAATTTTCTATTATAATTAATTTGAATTTTGGCAATTTTGTTTCAAAATTTGGTTTATTAATTTTTTAAATTACATTTTTTGCTCGTCTATGATTATAATGAAATGCATCTCTATAATGTTGAAATACTATAATATATATTATTTATAAATAAATAAATTGAAGAAAAAAACAAAGACAATATATTATATGACAGATATAAAATACTTTAATTAGAATTAATTAATTAACTTAAAGAATTGTCTATTATAATTAATTTGAATTTTTTTCAATTTAAATTTAAAATGTTGTCAATTAATTTTTATGATTAAAATTAAATTTTTTGTTCATGTATGAACATAGTAAAATGATTCTGAGATCTTAGATCAGTTTGTTTTTTAAGTTATATAAGTATAATTATCCTAAAATTGTTGAGAAAATTAGAAAAAGAAAAATTGAAGATTTCAGATCTATCGAAAAAGAATATAATAAATTTTAATGAATTTTTGTTTATTTAAGGTTATTGTTCCAAATATTAGGGAAAATGCGAGTCTGGAAGAAATTAATGTTTTCATTTTAGTTTTCGGAAATCTTTCCAAGTTTTAAAACATTCTTAGTCTCTTGAAAAACTTTTAAAATTCCTAAATATCTTTAAAATAGCCGTAAAACCTTCCAGATTCTTTATTTGAACATTTTTGAAATATTTCGTAACGTTTTGAAATTCCCTGAAAATTAATTTTCCAAAATAAAAGATAATTATGTTCATTTTTTCCGAAATTATCTGAAACCTTGAAATAAAATTTTTTATTATATCTATTCAAAATTTCTGAAACTTCTAAATATCTTTTAAAATTATTCATATTTTTCCTAAAATTTAAAACAAATAAATAAATTAAAGTACAGTCTTCCAGATTAATTATGTGAAAATTTCTGCAATATTTTGAAACGTTTTAAAATTTCCTTAAAATTAATTTTTCAAAGTTAAAGATCATAATTATCTTCAGAAATATAAATAAAATATTTTCAATTTCTTGAAAACTTTACAAAATTATTTAAAAACTTATTTTGTTCGTAATTTTACAAAATATCCATTTTTTCGAAATTTTTTGAAATCTTTAAATTTAAGATTTGTATAGAATCTGTTAAAAATTTCTAAACTTTCTAAATATTTTTTAAAATTGTTCGAATTTTTGCTGAAATTAGGAAAAAATTGCAGTAATATTCTCGAGATTCTTTTTTTTATAAATTTTGGAAATATTTAAAAACCTTTTTCAATTTTCTCTTAAAATTATTTTTTTTAATTTTTCGTAGGAATCTAAAGATCTGTTCATTCTCTTCAAGCCTTAACAAATGTATAAATACTTATTTTTTCGTAATTTTTCCAAATCTAAATTTTTTTTGAAATTTTTAAATTAAAAATGTTTGCTGCATTTTAACAACTCCTAAACCTTCTAAATATATATTTAAATTACTAGAATTTTCGCTAAAATTAAAAAAAATGTCGTAAAACTTTCGAGATTATTTTCTGGAAATATTTTAAAACGTCTTATAAAACCTTTTTAAATATTCTCTTAAAATTTATTTTTCCAAGTAAAAAGTCATTAACAAATTTTCTAGAAATCTAAAGAAACTTTACGCATTCTCTATAGAGATCTTTAAAATTTGTTGAAAAGCTGCTTCAAAAATCTACATTTTTTAAACGATTTTGAAATCTTGGAATTAAAAATTGTTGTTAAACGTACGAAAAACTTTTAAAAATTCGAAATATCTTTCAAAATGATTTGAATGTTTCCTAAAATTAAAAAATTGCCGTAAAATCCTTCAGATTCTTTTTTAAACAGCTTTTTAAATGTTTACAAATTTTGTTGAATTTTCTCTTAAAATTAATTTTTCATAATAAAAATAATTTTTAAAATTATATTTTTTTAAATTCATAAAAAGCTTCTTTTTTTGAAATCTTCTAAATTTTATATTAAAAAAAAGTAATCTTTAGGAGTTTTAAATTATTTTTGAATTGTTGCAAAATTTCTAAATATCTGATAAACTTACTCGAAATTTTTCTACAATTTTTCAATCTTACGAAATTTTAAACGTTTTTTTTTAAATCTACATTCTTTTTCGTAATTTTGGACAATAATATTTCTGGGAAAGTAAAAAATGATTTGGTTTTTATTTTGAAAGATATTAAAAATATTTGAAAATATCTTAAGGCTTGTGAAGATTTCAAAACATTTCAAACAAAATATAGATTTTTTAAATTTCGATAAATATAAGCTTTTTAAAAATTTTGATAGGTTTCAAGACAATACAAAAATTTATCAAGTATTCTGAAAAAATATTGATATATTACATTAAATATTTAAATATTTAATTATTAATAATATTTAAATATTGAAAAAATAGTTTTATGAGAATGTTTAAAAACATTTCAAAAGATTAAAACAATTAGAAGTTTTAAAAAGGTGCAAATATAATTAAAAATTTTTAAACTTTTCAAAAAATTGTAAATTAAATATGGCTTTATGAAGATTTCGAAACAAAATTCAGAATTGTTTCAATTAAAAAAATGTCTTAAGATTTCTGGAGAATTTTAAAATATTTTTGTTGAAAAATTAAATTTGAGTGAGTATGAGAAACATTTCAAAAGATTAACAAAATTAAAAGCTTTAAAAATATTGACAAATAATTGATAATTTAATATTTATTTTGAAAAATTATTTTAAGTGAATAATATTTAAAAACGTTTCAAAATATTTTCAAAATTAGAAGTTTTAAAAATATTAAGAAATAATTAAAAATTTCAAAATTGTTCATAAAATGCATAACAAAATGTGAATGTTTATATTTTGAAACAAACTTTAAAAGCGTTTTAAGAATTTTTCAATGCTTGAAGAAAATAATAAAATTTTCTTAAGATTCATTAATTTTCTTAACTGAAAATCTTATGATTCTATCTTTGGTTGACTATTTATTTATTTTTAATTGAAAATTCATATATTTTTTAAAAACTCGTTTTTTTAGTAATTTTCTTGGCTGAAAATTCACCGTTTTGCTAAAAAAATTCAACTATTCCAGTTAATTATTCATCATATTTGTTAAAAGTTCATCTTTTTAGTCGAAATTTAAACTCTGTTTTAAAAAATTCACCAGTTTGATTGCAAATTTGTTTGTTTTCTTGGTAAATTAATTTTTCAAGTGAAAATTAGCTATTCCAAATTTGGTGGATTTGGTGGATAAAATAAAAATGTATTTGAATTATTGAAATTCGTGGACTTCAAGCGCAAATTCCAGAAATGATTCATTTTTATCTATATATTTTTATATTGTTTAATTAATCAATGGTGCTAATATATTTAAAAATTCCCGATTGAAAACAATTCAAAATGTGGTTAATAAATTTTATTTATTAAAAATACGATAATCGAATCCTTCTGAGAACAATTATTTTTAATGTTTAAAGTTTCTAGAATTATTGTTTGAACTTAAAACAAATATAATTGAAGAAAAATGTTATCCAGAAATATACTATTTTTCAATTATTGCTATTTCAAATTCAATAAACATTGATTTTAGAAACTTTAAATATTAAAAAAAATTTGTTTGTTGATCCAAAAATTGGATTATTGTATTTTTAATAAATGAATAATATTTATAACAAAAAATTATGATTGATCTAAATCGGGAATTTTATTATTGGGGAATTTTATTATCTGGGAATTTAACACTGTCGGGATTTTTGAGTCGTCCCAAACATATTTTATAATTTATAAAATTATACCTGGAAAAAACTTGACATACATGGAATTGTCAGGGAATTTTTTGCAGGATTTGATTAGACGCCCTGATTTAAAAACTATAAAATTTCATATACAACCTTTTTTTTCTTTTCTACATGCAAAAATAAATGTTTAATCTTTCGTTTTTTTCGTAAAAAATTATCCCATTTTCCCTTTTTGAGCTCCTTTTGCGCTGTGATTCCTGATAAAAATATTAATGAAAATTGTTTAGAAATTATTAATTGTTGAAGTAGATTTTTTTTTAAATTAGACCTGAAATTTCTTCAAAAATCAAGCTGGGATAGCCGTGGAATGGAATTTTGAAACCGGATTTTTGTAGCAACCCTGATTGGCTATTTTGCATAATTTTTGGATTTTTTGTTTTGTTTTCTAGAGCATAAAGTCTGTAGAATTCGTCGACAGCTATCTTCACATTCGACCCATACTGGGAAAATAAGGTCAAGAATTTATTTTGAAGAGCTCTTGAGACTAAATTGAAGAAAATTTTCGGAGGGTGCTGTCGTAGGCAAATAGATGTAGTTATTGAGTCACTTGTGGGAACTGGCTAGTGTTGACAATAGTGGGATTGAAGCAGTGTCGAAATCGATTTGGAAGACTCAAAAAATCGAGACCACTCGCAAGGTATTTTTGAAAACAAAGCAAAATACAATAGATACTAAGGAAATCAGATAATGTCCTTGAATTTTATGAATCAGACGGGAATTTATTTTAAAAATAGAGGGTAGCCACTGAACCAAGAAATCGGGGAAAACCGGGAAATGACGATAAATTTATTTCTTACAGGTTATTTTTACGAATTATTCGAAGAAAAATCTATATAATTGCTGGAAATATCACAAATTTGATATCACATGATATAATGCAATTAAAAATATGTTTGATTTTAACTTTTTTTAAATGTTAAGTTCAATTGTTAACTTCTTAAATTATGAAATCGTTCAGTTTACAATCCGAAATTCTAAAATCTTGTACTTGACAAATTTTTAATTTTTGTTATTAATTTTTAAGCGTATATTTTCAATTTGGAGAATTTTAAATTCAGTTTTGAAAACGTAAACGGTTAATAATTAAAAGCGATTTTTGGATAAACATTTTTTTAAGTTCATTAACTGTAAATATAAATTAATAATTTTTAAA
>JAWWLR010000148.1:20293121-20309100 GCA_035041075.1 Acraspis erinacei | reverse complement strand
AAATTAAAATAAAAAAAAACACTTGTTTTGAAGAATAAAAACCGGATTTTATATAAGTTTATTATTATATATTATATATGTTATTATTATATAATACAAAATTCTTGGAAATTAATAGCTTTAAACCTATTTTCAAAATTCTTCCCTGGATTGACTGAAATCAAAATGTCGCCATCTCAAAGGTTGAAATTAAAAAATATTCTTTAAAAAGCAAAAATATTCTTAAAAGGTTTTGAAGAATTTTAACCGGTTTTAGCAATTTGAAAGGAATTTATAGGGTTTCAAAAAGATTGACGAATTTTCCAGGAATTTTAAGATAATCTTAATAGATTTCAGTGGATTTTAATGGATTTCAACGTATTTCAAAGCTATTAGGGTATTTTCAAAGATTTCAGAGAATTTCGACGAGTTCAAGGGATTTTAAGAGATTCCAGACTTTGAAGATTTCAAATGATTTTAAGGGTTTTCAAGGGATTAAAAAAATTCGAAATGTTAAGGCATCTCGAAGATTCCAAAAGGTTTTAAATATTTTATTTCATTTTAGGGATTTAAAATAAGTTTAGAAGCTTTTGAAAAGATTGATGAATTTTCCAAGAATTTTAAGAAAATCTCAACAGATTTTAACGCATTTGAAAGTTTTGAGGATATTTTAAAAAATTTCAAGAGATTTTAGAGAATTTTGACGATTTTAAGGGATAAAATCCCTTAAGAGATTTGAAAATCTTTAATCTTTCATTTTGAAGATCTCAAGGGATTTAAGAGATTTGAACATTTTCGAAGTGATTTTAAATTATTTAAACTTATTTTAGATATTTGAAAGTTCAGGGGCTCAAGAAGATCAAGTGATTTTTAAGGAATTTTAAGAGGATCTTAACGATTATAAGGGATTCTAAGAGATTTCGAGGTTTTGGATATTTCAAAAACATTAGGTGATTTCCAGATTTTAATTGGTTTTACAGATTTGAAAACATTTCAAAGGATTTCTAAATTTTTCACGAGATCTGAGCAGATTAAGAGTTTTTTGAAAATGATTTTATAGGGTTACGAAAATTTGGTTGAAGTTTCCAATAATTTAAAAAAGATCTTAACAGAATTCACTTTTCTTTAAGGATTTTAACGTGTTTATAAACATGTAGGGTATTTTAAAATATTTCAGGGAATTTTAGAGAGTTTTAAATATTTTAAGGGGTCTCGAAAGATTTCAAAAGTTTTTAAGGGATTTCAAGATTTGGGAGATTTCAAAAATTTTAAGGGATTTCAGGATTTTTAATATTTCAAAAATTTAAAGGGATTTCAAGATTTTTATTGGTTTTCAAGATTTCAAAACATTGCAAGGTTCCGAAAATATAAATCAATTTTTAAATAATTTTAAGAGGATTTCAACAGATTTCACTGTTTTTGAAGGATTTTAATGCGTTTAGAAACTTTAGGATATATTAAAAGATTTCAAGGAATTTTAGAAGTTTAAAGATTTTAAGAGATTTTAGCAGATTTCAAGAGTTTGAATATTTCAAAAGATTTTAAAGGATTTCATGATTTGGAAGATTTCAACAATTTTAAGAGATTTCAAGATTTTGAAGATTTAAACAATTTTACGGGATTGCAAGATTTTAATTAGTTTTCAAGATTTCAAAACATGTCAAGGAATTTCTAAAATTTTTACGAAGAGTTTTTTTAAAATGATTTTGTAGGGTTCCGAAAATATGAATTTCCAATAATTCTAAGAGGATCTCAACAGGTTTCACTGTTTTTGAAGGATTTTAACGTATTTTGAAGCTTTTAGTGTATTCTAAAAGATTTCAAGGAACTTTAGCGAGTTTTAACGATTTTAAGGGATCTTGAAAGATTTCAAGAGTTTGAAGATTTCAAAAGATTTTAAGGGATTTCAAGATATTAATTTGTTTTAAAGATTTCAAAATATTTCAAGGGATTTCTAAAATTTTTACGAGATTTGAGCAGACTTTAAGAGTTTTTTTAAAAATGATTTTATATGGTCCCGAAAATATGGATGAATCTTCCGATAATTTTAAGAAGATCTTAACAGATTTAACTGTTTTTGAAGGTTTTTAACGTGTTTAGAAACTTTTAGGGTATTTTAAAAGATTTCACGGAATTTGAGAGATTTTAGAAGAAGATTTCAGCAATTTTAAGAGATTTCAAGATTTTGCAGATTTAAAAAATTTTAAGGGATATGCAAGATCTTAATTAGTTTTCAGGATTTCAAAACATGTCAAGGGATTTCTAAAATTTATACGAAGAGTTTTTTTTAAATGTTTTTTTCCAATAATTCTAAGAGGATCTCAGCAGGTTTGACTGTTTTTGTGTATTTTAAAGGATTTCAAAGAATTTTAGAGAGCTTTACAGATTTTAAGGGATCTTAACAGATTTCAAGAGTTTGAGGATTTCAAAAGATTTTTAAAATTTACAAAATTTTAAGGAATTGCAAGATTTTAATTGGTTTTCAAGATTTGAAGACATGTCAAGGGATTTCTAAAATTTTCACGAGGTTTGAGCAGACTAAGAGGTTTTTTAAAATGATTTTATAGGGTTCAGAACATATAAATGAATTTTCCAATAATTTTAAGAAGATCTTAACAGATTTAACTGTTTTTGAAGGTTTTTAACGTGTTTAGACAATTTTAGGGTATTTTAAAAGATTTCAAGAATTTGAGAGATTTTAAAAGATTTTAAGAGATTGTAGCAGATTTCATGACTTAGAAGATTTCAAAATATTTTAAGGGATTTCAAGATTTGGAAGATTTCAGCAATTTTAAGAGATTTAAAGATTTTGAAGATTTCAAAAATTTTAAGGGATATGCAAGATCTTAATTAGTTTTCAGGATTTCAAAAAATGTCAAGGGGTTTCTCAAATTTGGACGAAGAGTTTTTTTAAAATTATTTTATAGGGTTCCGAAAATATGGATGAATTTTCAAATAATTCTAAGAGGATCTCAGTAGGTTTGACTATTTTTGTGTATTTTAAAAGATTTCAAAGAATTTTAGAGAGCTTTACAGATTTTAAGGGATCTTAACAGATTTCAAGAGTTTGAGGAATTCCAAAGATTTTTAAAATTTCCAAAATTTTAAGGGATTGTAAGATTTTAATTGGTTTTCAAGATTTGAAAACATGTCAAGGGATTTCTAAAATTTTTACGAGATCTGAGCAGACTTTAAGAGTTTAAAAAATAAATGATTTATAGGGTTTCGAAAAGATGAATGAATTTTCCAATAATTTTAAGAGGATCTTAACAGATTTCACTGTTTTTGAAGGATTTTAACGTGTTTAGAAACTTTTAGGGTGTTTTAAAAGATTTCAAGGATTTTTTGAGAGTTTTAAAGATTTTAAGGGATCTTGAATGATTTCAAAAGATTTTTAATATTTCAAAATTTTTAAGGGATTTCAAGATTTTAATTGGTTTTCAATATTTCAAAACATTTCAAGGGAAAAATATTCCGAAAATATAAATGAATTTTCCAATTATTCTAAGAGGATCTCAGCAGCTCTCACTGTTTTTGAAGGATTTAAACGTATTTCGAAGCTTTTAGGGTATTTTAAAAGATTTTAAGGGATCTTGGCAGATTTAAAGAGTTTGAAGATTTCAAAAGAATTTTAAGATTTCAAAAGATTTGAAGGGATTTCAAGATTTGGAAGATTTCACCAATTTTAAGGGATTTCAGGATTATGAAGATTTCAAAAATTTTAAGTTATTGCAAGATTTTAATTGGTTTTCAAAATTTCAAAACATGTCAAGGGATTTCTATAAATTTTATGATATTTGAGCAGAGTTTAAGAGTTTTTAAAAATGATTTTATATGGTCTCGAAAATATGGATGCATTTTTCAATAATTTTAAAAAGATCTTAAAAGATTTCACTGTTTTTGAAGGACTTTAACGTATTTAGAAACTTTCAGTGTATTTTAAAAGATTTCAAGGAATTTTAGAGAGTTTTAGAGATTTTAAGAGATTCTAGCAGATTTCAAGAGTTTGAAGGTTTCAAAAGATTTAAAGGGATTTAAAAAATTTTAAGGGATTGCAATTTTTATTTTAAAATTTTAACGAGATTTGAGCAGACTTTAAGAGTTTAAAAAAAAAATGATTTTATAGGATTTCGAAAATATGAATGAATTTTCCAATAATTTAAGAGGATCTTAATAGATTTCACTGTTTTTGAAGGATTTTAACGTGTTTAGAAACTTTTAGGGTATTTTAAAAAATTTCAAAGAATTTTTTAGAGTTTTAAAGATTTTAAGGGATCTTGAATGATTTCAGGAGTTTGAAGATTTCAAAAGATTTTAAGGGATTTCAAGACTTTAGTTTGTTTTAAAGATTAAAAAAAATTTCAAGGTATTTCTAAAATTTTTACGAGATCTGAGCAGACTTTAAGAGTTTAAAAAATAAAGGATTTATAGGGTTTCGAAAAGATGAATGAATTTTCCAATAATTTTAAGAGGATCTTAACAGATTTCACTTTTTTGAGGGATTTTAACGTGTTTAGAAACTTTTAATGTATTTTAAAACATTTCAAGGAATTTGAGAGAATTTTAAAGATTTTAGCAGATTTCAAGAGTTTGAAGATTTCAAAAGGTTTAAAGGGATTTCAAGAGTTTGAGGATTTCAAACATTTTAAGGGACTTCAGGATTATGAAGATTTCAAAAATTTTAAGAGATTGCAATTTTAATTTTTAAATTTTTACGAGATTTGAGCAGACTATATTTATAGGGTTTCTCAAAATATGAATGAAGTTTCTAATAATTTTAAGAGGATGTCAGCAGGTTTCACTGTTTTTGAAGGATTTTAACGTGCATATTTCGAAGCTTTTAGTGTATTTTAAAAGATTTCAGGGAATTTTAGAGAGTTTTAAAGATTTTAAGAGATTTTAGCAGATTTCAAGAGTTTGAAGATTTCAAAAGATTTTAAGGGATTTCAAGATTTTATTTTTTTTAACGATGTCAAAACATTTCAAGGGATTTCTAAAATATTCGCGAGATTCGAGCAGACTTTAAGAGTTTTTTAAAAATGATTTTATAGGGTTCCGAAAATATGAATGAATTTTCAAATAATTCTAAGAGGATCTTAACAGATTTCACTGTTTTTAAAGGATTTTAACGCATTTCAAAGATATTGGAGATTTCAAAATATTTTAAGCCATTTCAAGATTTTGAAAATTTCAATGGACTTAAAAGATTTGCACAGATTCCAAGGTTTTTTTTTTCTAAAGGATTTTAATAGATTTTACGTTTTTAAAACGTTTTGATTGGTTTTCAAAAAGAATGACGAATTTCCGAAAAATTTTAAGAGGATCTTAACAGATTTTTCAATAGTTCTAATTGAATTCTACATTTTGTAAAGATTTGAGAGTATTTTAAAAGAATTTTAATATATTTAATATATAATATATTTATTTAAAAAATTTTAAATTTAATATTTAATATATAATATAATTAATGTTTAATATATATATTTAATATATTTAATATTGTAAAGTGATTTTAAAAGATTTCAAGGTTTTTAAGATTTCAAGATTTCAAAACAGTTGAAGGGATTTTCAATTTTTTACCAGATTTAAATAGGTTTCAATGATTTTTAAAGGATTTTAGCTAAATCTAGGAATTTAAAAGGATTTTATACGTTTTGAAAAAGATTGTCGAATTTTCCAGGAATTTTTAAATGATCCTAACAGATTTCAGCGGTTTTAATGGATTTCAACGTATTTCACAGCTTTTAGCATATTTTACAATATTTAAAGGGATTTCAGAAAATTTCAACGATTTCAAGGTATTTCAAGAGTTTTCAAGATTTTTAAGATCTCAAATGATTTTAGGGGATTTAAATATTGTAAGTATTTCCAAGGATTTTAAAGATTTCAAAACATTTCAAGGGATTTCTAAAATTTTAACGATATTTAAACAGATTCTAAGGAGTTTTAAAGGATTTCAACTAATGTTAGGGATTTAAAATGATATTCAGGGTGCAAACTTGACCGGGAAAGGCCGAGAAATGACCGGGAATTTTATTATCCCGCAAGAAACTAAGAAATAATCAGGAATTTACAATATTTTTTTCAATCTTTTCTTTCAAAAATGGATTTATAACGTTTTATTTTCTCACTCATTCTGACTTGAAAAGGGAATTTTAGAAAATAATTTTTATTTTAATTTTAGTACAGATCGTTTCCGTAAAGAAATATAATTTTGCTTGGAACAGGGAATATTTGACATAGAACGAGAATTTTTTCAAATAATTATAATTCGAATTTAGAATTCGTCACAATTTCAAAGTTCCCTCTTTAAAATAAAGAAAAAGTATATCAAGTAGTTTTCAGTTTTTTTGTGATTTATAATAGAAAATTTTGTTACATTGTTCGTTCTGAATTTATTATTTCTTTAAATTAAAAATTCAACTAATTTTTGTTTCATTTTTTGTTAAAAATTATTATTTTTTAATCCTAAAATATAAATATTATTCCAGTGGAATATTGTATAATTTTAGTTAAAAATTCTTTCCGGTGTAAAATTTAACAATTTTGCTGAATATCCGTTTTTGTTGTTGTTAGGAATTATATAAAAAATGTAACCATTCCATTTTAATTTAAAATTCAGCAGTTTGGTTGAAAATTGATTTTTTGTAGTTGAAAATTCAACGACTTGGCTGAAAATTTAATCTTCTCGTTTAAAAATTCTTCTTTTCGGTTATAAATTAAAGTAGTTCATTTAAATAATTATCATTTCATAATTTTAATTAAAAATTAATTTTTTTGGTAGAAAAATGAGCAGTTTGATTGAAAATTTTTGTTTCCCTTGGATGAAAAGGAATTTTTCCGTCCGAAATGTAACTATTTTTGTTGAAAACTTGTGTCTTTTTTGGTTGCATTTTTTAACGGTAAATCTAACTATTTTCCATGTTGAATATTCCATAATTTTAGTTAAAAATTCATATTTTTCGTCGAACATTCATTTTTCTTACCAAAAATTTATTTATTCATTTTTTGGTGTGAAAATGATATTTTTTAGTTGAAAACTCATCTTTTTGGTTAAAAATTTCTTTTTTTGTTTTTTAAAAATTTAACGATCTTTTCGCACGAAATATTAGAATTTTAAGACAGTGTAGAATGTAAAATAGACAAATATTTATAGCAATGATGAAGAATTATTATTTTGATTCGGAATTTCGTGACTACCGTGAATCATGTTGGTGGGATTTTCCCAACTTATAAATTGATTCTATTGACCGAAATAATTTTAAAATCGTGTCGAAAGTCTATTTTCAAGTCACTGAATTATGTGTCACTCAATTATGTTTTTTTTTTCAAAGGAAATGATAAGACAGCACGCATCTTATCGATTTGCCGCACCAAATTTTTTTTTTACAACGTTATGAGTATTTGAAAATTAAAATTTGAGAACGCGGGTTATAAAAAAATATCCAAATTTCGGTTAGACTGTGATATTTTTTAATATAATATAGTTCTTTTTTTTGATTCTATAACAATTTCTCGTCCTTCTTTGCAATAAATTAGAAAATTTAAAAAAAAGCTCAAAAATAACAAAATTAGCAGAATTTTTAGTAGCTTCTTTTTGAAAATTAAAATTTTAAGAATTTTATTATTTGTTTGTAAATTGAACAAGTACATTAAAAGTTCATCCCTTTTATTTGAAATATTTTCTATTTTGTGCAAAATTCATTTTTTTTGTTAGAAAATTTAAATTCTGGATTAAAAGTTAAATTACTTTGTTAAAAAAAATTTCTGTTGACGGTTTTTAATTTTAATTGAAAATCCATGTATTTGGTTAAAAATTAATTAACACAATTGAAAATTTTACTATTCCATTACTGTTTAACTACTTTCATGGAAACTTATGTGTTTAGTTAAAAAATTAATTTTTTAACAAAAAATCTAACTGTTCCACTTTTGGTTGAAAATTGATTTTTTTAAATTTTACATTTAACTACTTCGGTAAAACTTGAACCAATTTGTTAAAAATTAATTTTTTGTTTGTTTCTTTTTGGTTGAAAATTTCACTATTTTGTTTAAAATTAGTTTTTCTCAATTTAAAATTAAATTTTACTTTACTTTTTTGTCTTCTTTCTTGACTGAAAAAATCTTTATTAGCTGAAAATGTTGACTTTCTGGTTTAAAAAAATTTAACTTCTTGTTTGAAAGTTGAAATGCTTTGTCAAAAAAAAGTTTTTGTTGACAATTTTAATTTTAAAAGTTGACCTATTTTACTAGATATTTATTTTCTTAGTTGCAGATTCAATATTTTAGTTGAAAATTCAACTATTTATTTGGAGATTTATTTATTTTTTTTTTTAAATTATATATTTTTTGTTAACAAATTAATCTTCTTGATTTTTTTTATTCAAGAGATTTTATCAGTGAATATTTTAAGGGGTTAGAAAGAATTTCAAGAGAATTTTAATGAAAAAAATAAATTTTAGTTCAAGGGATTTCTACTGATTTCGAAGGATTTTAAATATTTTAAGTTATTTTTAATGATTCCAAAGAATTTCAACTAATTTTTTAAAAGAAAAATTTAATGAATAATTTAAATTTAATTTATTTCCAAGAACTTTCAAATGAGTTCTTTTTTAATGGATTTTTTACGATTTCGAGGGATTTTAACGAATTTTTAGCCACCTAAAATGTCCCAAAAAAGAAAATATTCAAAATAAAAAATTGTTGAAATATAGAAAAAACACTTAAAAATTTTTGAATAATAAAATTCGAAAAAGTTTATAATATTACTGAATTTGAAATTTCTAGATTAATCAAATCTCCGACAAATAAATAAATTTGTTTTTTAATAAATCATATTTATTTATTAAAAATACTTTAACTTTATGCGCGAAATTTTATTTTCAATTATTGTTATTTTAAATATAAAGAATAATTTTAAAAAATACATTGAGCATTAAAAAAAGACATTTTTCTTCATCAAAATATTTCATTATTCTATTTTTACTAAATAAATAAAATTGATTAAAAAACCATTTTTTAAATTGCTTAAATAAAATATAATAACTGTCGGAAATTTTATTTTTCCGTAATATTATAAACTGTTGGGGAATTTTCCAATTCGGAATTTTCTATTTCAAATAAAATTCCCAAATTTAAACAATTTAAAAAATGCTTAAAAATAAAAATTATTTATTTAATAAAAGCACAAAAATTAACATTTCTTCAAAAGAAAGTTTTGGAAATGTTTTAATTAATTATAATTATAGTTTGAATTTAAAATAACAAAAATTGTATAAAAATTGTATAAAAAAATAAATTTGAAAACACATACGCTTCTCACGAAAAAAGAAATTTCTCTCTAAATTTTCAATTCAGCACTGATTTATCTCGAAGTTTCTTTTTATTTTTTTTTTAAATTAATAATTTATATTTTATATTTATTTATATATTTATTTATATTTTATATTTAACAAAAAAAAATAATTTTTTAATTGTACAAATTCGAGAATTTTCTATTTCGGAAATTTTTGGAAATATTTTGAGAATTTTAATATTTAGTGAAGCCTGGAAATGACCGGGAATATTATGATACCGGAAAAAAACCGGGAAATGACAGTGAATTTATTTTTTGACCGGAAATTTTGCAATTTTTTAGAAAAAAAAACATCTGTCAACATTTGATTTGAACCGATTTTTAAATAATGAATTAAATTGTTATCTTTTTCAATTATGATATTATTCAGTTTAGAATTCGTAATTTGAAATTATTTCACTTTAAAAATTTGCTATTTTAGATTTTTAATTTTGTGAGCTTACATTTTAATTTAAAGAATTTTTAAATGCAGTTTTAAAGACGTAAACAATTAAAAATTAGAAGCGTTTGGAGTCGAAGATTTTGGATAAAAAAACATTTTTAGTTTATGAACTGTGAATATAATTTCCAGATTTTAACTTTAAAAATTAAACTGTTTCAATAAAAAATTCTTAAACAAATTTAAACGTCTGATTGAAGCCTTATAAACTACTTTTAATTTTAAAATAAGTTCAAAATAATATATTCATAATCAAAGGCTTTTAGTAAATTTCAAATATTTTTCCAGTTTAAAATATTTAATTTTTAAAACATTTCATTTGAAAATTTTTAATTAAGAAAAAAAGAAAATTAATTCATATTTAGAAATATCTGACTATTCATTATAAATCAGTAATTATAAATTAAATATTCAAAACTAAAATTTTAACGTTACAATTTTAATTGTTCAATTTAAAAAAAAAAATCAAATTGTTGAATTTAGATGTATAAATAACAATTAAACACCTACTATTCTTAAAAAAATTCGAGTAGGCTCAAGAAATATTTAGGAGTTTTGAAAAAATGCAAAATTAATTAAAAATTTGAAATCATTTCAAATCATTTAAACAAAGTCTCAGGTGTGCCGACAAAATCCGGCTATTCGAATCGGCCTAATTTAAAACAAAATATAAATTTTGGCAGATCTCGAACAAAAAATTTAGAAGCTTTTTAAGAATTTTGAAAGGCTTCAGAAGATTTAAAAAAATTCCCTAGGAAAATTGAAAATGATTGTTTCTTTCAAAAAATTAATTTTAAGAGAATATTTTTCAAAGATTTAAAAAAATTATGAAAATTGAATGTGGATGATTTTAAGTAAATTTTTGTAATTTGTCAGGATTTTAAGAAAATTTATAGAAAAATTTTTGTAAAGATTCGAATCATTTTAAAAGATGCTTAGAAATTCAAAAAAAATGTAAAACAACATGTAAATGTTTCAAGATTTTGAAATAATAATTCGAAGCATTTTAAGGATTTTTAATCTTTTTAAAATAAAAATAATTTAACTTTGTACTTAAGAATTGTTCAGTTTATAAAAAAATGAAATCGTTTTAAAGACTTAAAAAATGGAAAATTAGAAGTGTTTGAAATCAAAAACTTTGGATATATTTAAATTTATTGTTTAATAATTATTAATTTGTGATTGTTAATTATTTATTATATTCAAATTTATTACATTTCAGATATTGTATCAGTCTGAAATTTGAAATTTTTTAATTAAGAAAAAGATCGATCGCTTAATATTTATAAATATTTGACTGTTCATTTAAAATAAAAAACTAGAAAACATATATTCAAAACTAAGCTAAAAAAATAAAGTTTCTACTTTATTATTAAAAGTTCTATTTGAGAAATTTTAATATGTAAGTAAAATTCTTGAATTTGTTGTATAAATAAATATTGGAAAATTCGGGTAAGTTGGAGAGATATTTCGAAGTTCTAAAAACATTAAAAATGAATATAAAATTTGAAATTATTTTAAATAACTTAAAACAAAATAAAGATTTTTGCAGATTTCGGACAAAAAATTTAAAAGATTTCTAAGAATTTTGAAAGGCTTTCAAAGAATAAAAAACATTCTATTAAGATATTTGATTTTGATAAATTAATTTTAAGAGAATGTTTAAAAATATTTCCAAAAATTGTGAAAACTGAATCTGGAATATTTTAAGACAATACTTTTAATCTTGCAGGATTTAAAAAAAATGTAGGAAAGATTTGAGGAAAAATTTCAATCATTTTCATAAAGTTTTAGAAGTTCTGAAAAAATTTCGAAAATATTTTAAAATTAGAAAACATCTAAAAAAACATGTAGATTTTTCAAAAATTTGAAAGAATATTTTGAAGCTTTCTAAGGATTTTAAAACTATTTGAAATTAAAATAAGTAAACTTCTAATTTAAGGAGTGTTCAGTTTATAGATTGTAATAAAAATTTCACAAAGATTTCAACTATTTCAAGGATTTCAAATATTTTATAAAGTATTAGAAAGATTCCAAAAGGTTTCATAGAAATTTCCAGATTTAAGACAGGTTTAAGTACTTCAAGAGATTTCAACGAATTCATAAAGATTTCAAAAGGTTTCAAAGATTTCATCAAGATTTCAAGATTTCAAAGACGACATCTGTTCGCAAAGAATTAAGAATTATTTTCTTTATAGCTCTTTTTTATTTAAAAATGTTAGGCCAGTAAAAATTTTATTTTTTATTTTTTACATCTGTGACAAACGGTTATTTCATTTTGAATTTATAACCGAAAATATGAGTTTTTTTACAAAACAGTTGAATTTTCAATGTAAAAGGGCGAATTTTCATTCTAGCAAGAAAAATGTTCAACAAAAGAGTTAAAATTTCAGCCCAATAGTTATATTTTTAACCAAGTACTTATATTAATTTTCTAAAGTAAGTTTTTCATAGCTCATTGATAAATACTATATTACTTTTCAATATAAATATCCGATTACCCTAAATCGTAAAAGACAATATTAAACTGTAATATCGGTTTTAACGTTTTATGTAACTAAATTTCTATGGGTGTATACTTATAACTTGTGTGACATTGATAATTAATTTACTGATTTTAATTCTAGATTGCTGATGGAAATTAATCCTCAAGGAAAAGGAACTAAAAAGAATCTAGAAAAGAAAGGAGAAGTTAAAGACTTTTGATCGAAGTGTCAAAAGACTATGTGATAAAATTAAGGTTATGCGTGCTGACGATTAGCGATCCCGGTGGATTTTAATAATCAAACAGTTTTTAATTGAAGTGAACCTTTTTATTTATTTACGGCTATTGTCCATAATTATATTATTATATAATTCACATTAATTTAAATAAACTGTCTATTACATAGAATTTCATATTCTCCTTTATTAAGTTTCAACACCTTTATGAAATTCCTTCCTTCATAGGAATTTCAATACTTTTATTAAAATTTAAATACAAAATTTTAGTAAGCTTAGTTATTGTGCACTTAAGTTTCCATACTTTTAATTACTTTTCAATAGTTTCATTGAAATTTCAATACAAAATATTAGTAGTATTCAATATTCTGTGCTGCAGTTTCAATACCTGCATTGAAATTTCAATACTTTCATTTAAATTTCAATACAAAATAGTAGTATTCAATATTCTGTGCTGAAGTTTCAATACCTGCATTGAAATTTCAATACTGGATTTTCAAATTTCAATTAACTATTCTTAAATTTCAAATACACTGTATTGTAACTTTAAGGCACACTTGTCACTGTAACTGGCGTCATGCACATTTCTCTAAAACTTACAACAGAAATTTCTAACAGTGTAGTCGTGCAGAAATTATGATCGAAAAAATACTTATTTTGACTTAAAACTGGGTGTCAAATCGTTTCATACAATCGATTAAATCTTCAGATAGTTGAGGTTATGTTCATTGTCAATAACTCGGAATAACCGAAAAGAATATGATAGAGATAATAATTTCCAACTGGTTTGTCTCTACAGAAAAATTCGAAAGTGCTCGAAAGAATGCAATTTTACTAGATAAATCGTCAATTCAAACAAACTCTAAAGACGTTTCAGATGCCTTGCTGTAGCAAGGCCATGGACATATTCGTCCATGGACGAATCCGTCAATATATCAATAATTGAAAAATTCTGCTCTGAAGAAGCTTGGGTAATCATAAAAAACACCGCAGAAGATAAAAAACGGGAAAACAGATGTAAATGCGGAAAATGTAAGCAATGTAAGTAATTTAATCAGTAGGTAATTTAAATAACGGTGAAGGCTCAAGTTCCAGTAGTACAAGAGCAGATGAAACGAAATTACATTGCGATTCATGTTTGATTTGGTTGCACCTCGGCTGTTTTTCAAAGAAAGTACCTAAAAGTCGGGAATGGATAAATGTGACAAAAGTGAAAATATGTGAAAAAATAAATTAAATCATCACTATTCATGGTGTACATAGGCGGTGCCATACTAGTACCAGTCGCCAAGACATATTTTTTTAAGAAGAAGCTGGAAAATGGATTCGAGATGTGACCGCAAACGCTTCTGTGACCAGTTGTTAACAGATGTTTTTTTAAAGGTGACCTGGGCAAGGGGTGCGAGATGTATCCATTCACTTTTCTGTGACCAGTCGCTAACACGTATTTCTTTAAAGAGGGAGCTGGAAAAGGGTTCGAGATGTGACCAATTACTCTTCTGTGACCAGTTCCTAACTCGTATTTTTTTAAAGGACTCAAAATGCCGGGGATATTGGATTATTCCCAAATTACCTAATATGGAAGTATTAATTTACGAAAGCAGTATTGCGCATTAATTTTGTTGTTAATTAAAATTCCTTGAAATTACTTAAAATCTCATAAAATCCCTTGGAAGACTTACAAACCACTGAAAATCTTCAAAATCTCTTACACAGCGTTAACAGTAAAAATAATTGATATATTTTTAAAATATCGAGTCATATAAAACCTTACGTAAGAGGGGGCAGGGCATTCTAAACCTAATTAATTAAGATGCCTTCAGGGAGGGTCGTGATTTTTGAAGTAGAGGTGGCGAGAAATTATCTGGCTGGGTAGAGGAGAGATTGTGTTCTTTCTTACCCTATCGCGAATTTAGCAATACACAGAACCTTTTCTACCCTGGCTGAAGGGGCTACCGGAAAGGGAATAAATGTATTTTCATACTACTTCTTTTCGTTGATTAATACTGTTGTTTTTATATATTGGAGACAAGTCATTATGGCGTAAACTTCAGAAAAAATCGTGTAGAACCTTCAAGAATTAACGCAATTTAAAATAGTTTAATTATACAAATTAAACAAGAAATTGTTCATTCAATATTTAACCTTCTCAATGATGAATTGTACAATTTGTTTACGTTTTGAATTTCAATTTAATACAAATTTCGAAAGGCAGTGAATGCTCTGCCGGTGCCGGGAAAAAAGTTATCTACTGGCAATGGATACAAATTTTCCTGTCTGTACCGGCCGGTGTCTTCCCACCCAAACGAGACGTTGGAAAGGGGTAGGGGTTTGATCAAAGTTATTTCTATGGCCTGTCACAGAGATGCCTTTCCGTCCCAATGAGACGTTAGAACGGTATGGCTTCGTCCAACATTATTTCTGTGACCAGTCACAGGGGTGCGTTCCCATCCTAACGAGACGCTAGAAAGGGGTAGGGGTTTAAATAAAGTAATTTTTGTGATCTACGACAAAGGTCCCTTTCCACCCTCACAAGACGCCGTAAAGGGGTAGGGGTTTGACCAACATTATTTCTGTCACCAGTCACAAGGATTTGCCGGGACCGGCAGTCTATTCACTCCGATTTCGGACAGATACATTTTTTTACAATTTGAAAATCGCACGATCGCAGCGGTAAAAATATTTGTTATTTGTTGCTCAGAAAACCCGGATAGTATATTCGCAGACTTGATTATTTTCACAGGACGGAAAGCGTCGATGCCGATGAACAGTATTTTCTTTAAAATCTTTTATCTTTGATAGCAACACGGATGAGAGTTCAGCGTGGTAATTGGAGGGAAAATCGAATCCCTATAGTGGAAGTCACCACAATGAATAACAGGGTTTTTGGTTGATCTGGAATTCCAGTTAATGAATAATAACATTCGGAAATCGATGCAGAAGGAGCGATGGAATTGGGCTTTTAAAACTCGGTATATGTGGTTATCGATTCCATTTCAGCATTTTCTATAAAATTGGCTCAATGTGTCACTCAAGCTTACTTATATAATGACGAGGCACCATCAAACGAATGGAATGAAAATCCATTGGTGAACCAGAAAAAAAACTTTTAGCATTTTTTATATCCTAGAAGGTTTAAAAATACAGGATAGAACCTATAACGTATTTCTTGGATGCAAAGAAATTTCAATAATTGCTTATTTATTAGCATACCATCTTTTGTTCAGTGATTTTCTAGCTTGCATCGTATATTTTTATTTTTAGATATCGCGATTTTAAACTGGACCATTAAGATACAATACAAGTAATATAAAGTTCCAGGAAATCTCTTCACATTCTAAAAGTATTTCGTCGTCATCGACGTTTATGAAATGAGGAATGAAATCGAAGAAATAAAACCGGTTACGCCCATTCTATTAGATTACTTAATGTACCTAAGATACGCCCATTTTTCTTCAAGATGCCCACTTTACTTGGTAACGCCT
>JAWWLR010000148.1:20271796-20285513 GCA_035041075.1 Acraspis erinacei | reverse complement strand
CGATGTATCTCTAATTTTCTCGGAAAATATCACTTGTAGAAAAATATTTATGCAACCAAAAATGTGTATTTTAATTGGATCTACACCTTTTGTCTGAAACATTTTTTGAAATTTTGCCTATTAGATGAGATAAACCCCAAAAACCATGATTTTTATTGGTTTTTTTAAATGAAAATCGATTTACCACTGATTTTCTGGAAAACCATTATTTCTATAAAAAAATGCCTAGAACAAAAAAATGTGTATTTTAATGCGATCTACACCTTTTGTCTCAAACATTTTTTGAAATTTTGCCTATTAGATGAGATAAACCCCAAAAACCATGATTTTTATGGGTCTTTTTTTATGAAAATCGATTTACCACTGATTTTCTGGAAAACCATTATTTCTATAAAAAAATGCCTTGAACAAAAAATGTCTATTTTAATGCGATGTACGACTTTTATTTGAAACATTTTTTGAAATTTTGCATATTAGCTGAAATAAACCCCGAAAACCATGATTTTTATGGTTTTTTGATGAAAATCGATTTACCACTGATTTTCTGGAAAACCATCATTCCTATAAAAAAAATTCTTGCAACAAAAAATGTGTATTTCGATGAGAGGTACAACTTTTATTTGAAACATTTTTTTCAGTTTTGCATATTAGCTGAGATATTCAGTTTTGGGTGAAATTTTTTCGTTAATTTCCCGGAATTTCGTAGTAATTGAAAATTAATAATTCAAATTTTCAGATGAAAAGTTGTTGATAATAATGAATAATGAATGTTTCTTTGCAGACACTGTCCTAATTTTTGGGTGTCTCTCAAGGTGGCCTCTTCCAATTTTCCGGACTGCAGGACCGGCAAAGATCAAACCTCACTCAGGAATCTCGAAACTGGTATGCTGGCTGGTCTCAAAATTTATAGTTCAAAAAACCGTTTCCGGTTCTAGTAATTATAGTCTCGCGAAGTCAGTAAAATAAAAAAATAAAAAAAATAAAAATGGCGGCAACTGTGAAGAAGCACACGTTTTACTGAATATTACAAAATAGGTGCTCCAAGATTTCCGTTGGGACCAGCCGTGGCAATTACATCCGAGTATAATATTTTAATATTTTAACGGCACAAATCCAATGAAAATTGGAATCTCAGCGAAGCACAAACTCGGATGGTGAAAGGCCGGCGGCGGCGGCGGCGGGACACTTGTTCGTGTCGAATTCCTGTTTCAATATTTCAGGGTATCGACTTTTTCGGGCAGTCTGAAAAAGGCGGGCGGTTTTTTTTTTTATTGAATGCTTTCAGCAGGGTGTCTATTTACCTGGAAAACCTAGAAAACCTTGAAAACCTGAGAATTTCAGGGAACTCTTATGTACCGAGAAAAGTCTGGAAATGTCGAGGATTTTTTTTTTAAGTCAGGGAATTTTTTTGAGATTTTTCTCGATTCTTGCTTTTAATTGCAAAACAAAATTGAAAAAAAATTATTAGTTATGTTTAAAAGTAGCTCTATATTACTCTTTTTAACTATTTTATTGAAAATTCGTTTTTTGTTGTTGTTGGAAATTGATTGTTTTTGGATACAAATTCAAGTAACTGATTGAAAATTCATGTATTTTGTTAAATTTTTGTTTTTATTTTTGGGTTGAATTCCTCTGGTTTTGATTTAAAATTAAAAAAAAAGTTTATCTGAAATCTCAACTACCAGATTTTTTGTTCAGAATTCAAAATGTTTGAAATGAAAATTTTATTACTTGTTTTAAATTTAAACCTTTTCTTGAAAAATATTTTTTAGATTGGTGATGTATCATTTTTATTGAAAATTGATTTCTTCTGATTGAAAAATGAGATATTTGGTTGAAAATTCTTTTTTTCTTTGGCTGAAAATTCATTTTTTTTACTGAAAATTTATTTATTCCAGTTGAAACTTTAATTATCTTGTTTTTAAAAACTGAAAATTTTTGGATAAAAATTCATTTTTTTGCTTGTTTAAAATTCAACTTTTTGGTTGAAAATTATTTAACCATTTTATTTTTTGTTGAAAATTGATATTTTTTAGACAAAAATTCAAGTATCTGGGTGCAAATTTATATTTTTTAATTGAAAATTCAACAATTTCAGACCAAAATTCATCATTTTAATTTAAAATTAATTTTTTTTTTTTTTGAAAATAAAAACTCTTTGGGTGAATTTTAAACTTTTTTTGTAAAAATTATCTTTTTTCTTGAAAATTCTATTTTTGGCTTAAAGTTGATCTTTTTAAATCTAAAATTCAATTATTTGTTTAAAAAATTATGGTTTTAGATGAAAATTCAACTATTTCATAAAAAATCGTCTTTTTGGTAGACAATTAATCTTCTTGTTTGAAAATTCACCATTTTAGTTAAAAATTAATATTTTTGGTAGAAAATTCATCTTTTTAGTTGAAAATAAAACTACGCGGTTGAAAGTTAAACTCTTTTGTCGAAAATGTATATTTTTTCTTGAAAATTCAACTATTTTTTTGAATTTTTTGGTTGGAAAAATAATAAATTTTTTGACTGAAAATTTAAACATTCTATTTTTGGTTGAAAATTGATCCTTTTTAGACCAAAATTAAAGTATCTGGTTATAAATTTATATTTTTTAGTTGAAAATTCATATTTTTGAAATCGTCTTTTGGTAGATAATTAATCCTTTTAGAAAATTAATTTTTTAGTTAAAAATTCAACTATTCCAGTAAAATATTCATCATTTTAATTAAAACTTCAACTGTTTTGTTAAATTTTTTGATGAGGAAAATTAATTTTCTTTGACTGAAAATTGGAAAATTCTATTTTTTGTTTAAAGTTAATTTTTTTTTTAAATTCAAATTCAACTATTTGGTTAAAAATTGATCTTTTCTATTTGAAAATTCAATTATTTTGTTCAAAATTATTTTTTTAGGTGAAAATTCAACTTATTCGTTAAAAATTTATGTATTTTGTCAAGAAATCGTCTTTTTGGTAGAAAATTAATCTTTTTGGTTGAGTACACTACGTTTTCTTAACATTTTTTTGCGGGAAAATTAATTTTTTAAACTGAAAATGTAAGTATTTCATTTTTGTTGAAAATTGATCTTTTTTAGTTGAAAATTCATATTTTGTTGAATCGTGTTTTTGGTAGATAATTAATCTTCTCTGAAAATTAATTTTTTAGTTGAAAATTCAAGTATTCCAGTAAAATATTTTCGTTAAAAATTCATCTTTTTTGTTGAAAATTCAACTATTTTGTTAAAAATTAATTTTTTCTAGTTGAAAATTCAACTATTTGCTTTGAAAATTTATCTTTTTAGATGAAAATTCAACTATTTCGTTAAAAATGTATGTATTTTGTCAAAAAATCGTCTTTTTGGTAGAAAAGTAATCTTGTTGCTTGAAAATTAATCTTTTTGGTTGAGTAAACTACGTTTTCTTAACATTTTTTTTTCGGGAAAATTAATTTTTTAACTGAAAATGTAAGTATTTCATTTTTTGTTGAAAATTGAACTTTTCCAATCAAAATTTAAGTATTGGATTACAAATTTATCTTTTTTAGTTGAAAATTCAAATATTTTGTTTAACATTAATATTTTTTTAAATCGTGTTTTTGGTAGATAATTAATCTTCTTTGAAAATTAATTTTTTTGTTGAAAATTCAACTATTTTCTTGAAATTTTGTTTGTGGAAAGTTAATTTTTAAAAATTTGAGAATTCTTTTTTTTGTTTACATTCAATCTTTTTTAATCCCAAATTCAACTATTTCGTTAAAAATTTATGTATTTTGTCAAAAAATCGTCTTTTTGGTAGAAAAGTAATCTTGTTGCTTGAAAATTAATCTTTTTGGTTACAAATTTATCTTTTTTAGTTGAAAATTCGTATTTTTTTAAATTGTGTTTTTGGTAGATAATTAATCTTCTTTGAAAATAAATTTTTTTAGTTAAAAATTCAAGTATTCCAGTAAAATATTCACCATTTTCATTAAAAATTCATCTTTTTTGTTGAAAATTTAACTATTTTCTTGAAATTTTTATTGTCGAAAGTTAATTTTTAAAAATTTGAGAATTATTTTTTTAGTTTAAATTTAATCTTTTTTATTCCCAAATTCAACTATTTGGTTAAAAATTGATATTTTCTAGTTGAAAATTCAACTATTTGCTTTGAAAATTTATTATTTTAGATGAAAATTACTCTTTTTGTTGAGAATTAAACTAAATTTTGTTAAAATTGTTTTTCGGTAAAACTAATCTTTTTAACTGAAAATATAATGATTCCATTTTTGGTTAAAATTCAACTATTTGTTTAAAAATTAATCCATAAAAAAATCGTATTTTTTGGTAGAAAATGCATCTTCTTTTTTGTTGAAAATTGAATTAAATATAGTGCCACAACTATTTTACTTAAATATGCATTACATTTTAAATATAAGAAGATAAAATAGAAATTCATGAACTTTAGAGACAAGTTCAAGAAATGATAAATTATGTTTTTAATATCATTTAATGAATCGATGGTGATAATATATTTAAGAATATCTTCTGATATAATTTCTCAAAGCTTTAAAAATTAAACATATCAATTAAATCTCTAGAAACTGAAAGAAAAAAATATTTATAATAAACTTCCTACTATGAAAAATTTTACCCGGGAAAAAACCTGGAACTGCCAGGCATATTTTCCCCCCAGGATTTGTGTGGACATCCTGTTTAAACCTGGATGCTTTCAATTTCGGTGGATTCAAATTTGAAGACTCGAATATTAAATACTCAAGAGTTATTAAAAGTCCCGAAAAGTCGAGACCCTGACTTTTTTCCGATCTGAAAAGATCGCGTATCAAACGTGAATCTCCACTCAGGAAATTTTAGCGACGGGGCCGGCTGGTCTCAAAATTCGTAATTTTGAAAAAAAGTAAAAAAAAAAGAAGAAGTAACTTTTACAGTTATCACGCCAACTCGAACTTTGAGGTAAGCGTAGCCACGTTCGCCATCGCGGCATTTCGGTAGGTGTCTTTTTTAATGTGGCGTGTACCAAAAACAGGGCGCCTGGTTTGGTTCCCAAAACACGCGCAAAAAAATGGGGGAGCCCAACCGATTTTTCTCAGCCGTCTGGTACACGCCGCGGCGAACGTGATGAATTTTAAAATGAATTGTTAAATAAGTGCAATATTTAAATTGTTACTGAATAAGATTATTTAAATTGTTATGTAATTGCATTATTTAACTTGTTAGGCAATTGCATAATAATGTGATTTTCCGATTGGAAGTAAATCGCCATTGCATTGATTATTTTTAACTAAGGAGCGTTACTTTAAAAAGCCGATTAAATGCCATTATAATTGCCATTAATAATGCATTATTAATCTTGCGTAAGACGTACTCTAATCTACTAGTCTGCTCAGTTTTTTATAAGTCTTATTATTATCTTTAATAATTTTTGTTATTATTAATGAAATACTAGGGTGGCCGCAGTTCGGGGAAAACCTCTGGGAGATCAGGGAAAAGTTAGGGAATTTTCGTGGGCCAGGAAAATGTCAGGGATTTTGAAAAAAAAACTGGGAAAAGTTAGGGAATTTTTGAAAGAAGGGGTTTAGGTAACTGTGAAGAATAATCGGGGCTCCCATACTCTCACTTTTTATTAACTTTTCAAAGATAAAGTCACTATAGTCCATTTTTTTTAAATGAAAAAACGACCTTAGTCGATATTATTTCCAGGAATTAATCCATGGATTAAGTTTTTATCAGATTCAGTAATTTGAAGGAATTTCAAAAGATTAAAAAGATTTTAGGATATTTTCAAACAAAATTTGGAAAAAATCCAAGGATTTTTTAAAAGTTAAAAAAAAATTAACAGCAGTTTTCGGAAGATTTCAAGGGATTTTGAAAGATTTTAATTAATTTCGAAGGCTTTTTGAAATATTACAAGCAATTAATAAGAGATTTCAATAATTTGATAGAGTTTCAAATTAAAAAAAAAGGTTTTAGGGTATTTTGGACAATTCCAAGGAATTTTCAAGATCTTCAAAACGTATTAGGGATTTCAAAAGATTTCAAGAAATTTTTAACAGATTCAATAATTTTAAGGAATTTTAAAGGATTTAAAAGATTTCTGGGTATGTGAAAAAAATTTTTTGGAAAAAATGCAAGGAATTTTTAGAAGGTTTGAAAACTTTTAGCGGGTGCCAGAAGATTTCAAGGGATTTTAAAAGATTTAAAAGAATTTGGACATTTTTTTATGGTTTTTTGCAATATTAAAAGAAATTTTTAAGACATTTGTATAATTTCAATGAATTTCAAATTTTCTTAAAGATTTTAGGCTATTTAACATTTCTTTAATCCAAGGAATTTTTTAAAGCCTTAGAAACTTTCAGCGGATTTCGAAAGATTTCAAGGAATTTGGAATATTTTTAAGGTATTTTGAAATATTCCAAGTAATTTTTAAGAGTTTTCAATAATGTGAAAGGTTTTTTTAAAAAATATTTTAAGGTATTTTTGACAATTCCAAGGAATTTTCAAGATCTTTAAAAAGTATTGCGGGATTTCAAAAGATTTCAAGAAATTTGGAAGATTTTAAAATATTTAGAGTATTTAAGGAATTTTAAAAGATTCCAAGAAATTTTTAACATATTCAATAATTTTAATGAATTTTAAAGCATTTAAAAGATTTCTGGGTATTTCAAAAATTTCTTTTGAAAAAATGCGGGGAATTTTTAAAAGCTTTTAAAGCTTTCAGTGGATGTCAGAAAAGTTTTAAGGTATTTTGAAACATTCAAAGAAGTTTTTAAGATATTTCAATAATTCGATCGAATTTTAAAGGATTTTCAAGATTTTAGGTTTTTTTTTAATTCTTGGGAAAATATCTACGGAATTTTTAAAAGCTTTTTAAAAACTGCCAGCGCTTTATGGAAGATTTCAAGGGATTTGGAAATATTTTAATGAATTTGGAAAATTTTCAAGGTCTTTTGAAATATTAAAAGCAATTATTAAGAGATTTCAATAATTTGAAGGAATTTTAAAAAATTTAAAGATTTTAGGTTATTTTTGAAAAAGTTAGAAAAAAATCCAAAGAATTTTTAAAAGCTCTAAAAACTATTCAATGAATTTGAAAAAAAAGAAATTGGATTTTAAACATCTTGAGTATTTTTTCAATGTTGTAAGGAATTTTCAAAACCTTAAAAAGCTTAATGGCATATCAAAATATTTCAGATAATTTTGAATATTTTGAAGCATTTTGAAATATTCCAAGTATTTTTGAACAGATTTTAATCATTTGAAAACATTTTGAAGGATTTTAGACCTCGGAGTATTTAAAAAAATTCCAAGGAATTTTCAAATCCTAAAAAGCTTAATGGGACTTTAACAGATTTTAGAGAAGCTGAAATATTTGATGATATTTTAAAATATTTTAAGTAATTTTTTCAGATTTGAATAATTTGGAGAAATTTTGAAGAATTTGGGAAGTTTTTAGGGTATTTAAAAAAACTTTAAAAAGCTTAATGGGCTTTTAAAATATTTTAGAGAATTTGGAATATTTTATGACATTTTAAAAGATTGTAAGTAATTTTTAACAAATTTTAATAAATTGAAGGAATTTTAAAAGGATTAAAAAATTTTATTGTATTTTTCAAAATTCCAGGGATTTTTTTTAATTTTCAAGACCTTCAAATGTATTGGAGGATTACATAAAATTTCAAGGAATTTTGAGAGAGTTCAAAGGATTTGGAATATATCAAGGAAATATAAAAATATTTCAATTATTTTTGAAGATAGTTCTATGATTTGAAAACATTTCGCAGGATTTTAAAGCTTTTAGGGTATTTAAAAATTTTCAAAGTAATTTTTAATACATTTCATGAATTTGAAGGAATTTCAAAGGATTCAGAAGGTTTTAGTTTATTTTTTAAAATTCCAAGGAATTTTAAAACCCTTAGAAAGCTTAATTGGATTTCAAAATATTGCAGAGAATTTGGAATATTCTAAGGAATTTTAAATGATTTGAAATGAAATAGGTAATTTGAAGGTATGCCACATTGTTTAAAAAGATTTTATGATATTTTTAAAAATTTCACAAAATTAATAGGTTTCAATTAAAGTAATTCCAAAGTGTTTAAAAGTTTTTTTAGCGTATTTAAAAAAATGACAAGGAATTTTCAAGAGCTTTGAAAATTGACAAGGTATTTTAAAGGATTTTAATTATCTTAGGTAATTTTAAAAGTTTCCAAAGAATTTTTTTTAGATTTCCGAGGATCAGTGATTTTCAGGGATTAAATTTTTTTTGCAATTCATTTGAATTCATTTGGAATGCGTCCTAAATTCTAATTAACTTATCCAAAAGTCTTTTAAATTCTTATGATTTTTTAAATTTACTTGAATGCTTTTAAATTCAGTAAATTCTAATCATTTCGATATTTTTAGTTTTTGTTAAATTCATTTTTCGAAAGTCATTTCAAACTTCTTAATCCCCTGAAATTCCTTTAAATTCACTTTCAATTTTATTGAAACCAATGGTACTTCAATTTAAAAAAATTTCCAATTCATTTGAATTCTTTTAAATTTAGAAGATAATGAATTAAAAATTTATATTTTTAAATTTAAAATTGTGTTTTTTTATTAATTATTATTTCAGCCCGGGAAAATAAAAAATAAGTCAAGGGAAAATCAGGGTAATTTCAGGGAATTTTGAAAATTAGTGTTCGCGGCCATCCTGGTATAATCGGTGTGTCTAGCTGATCGAGAAATCAGGAACAAACGAGAAAAACAGGGAATTTTATTTTAACGGAAAAACCAGGAATTTTATTTCAGATCTAAAATTTGTTTTTATTATCGCAAATTCGACTTTTTTTCTACATTATCTGCCTTTTATTGTTCAGACGAAAATCAGGGAGAGATAAATCTGAATGCTTAAATTATTTTTATTTTTATTATATGAGATTTAACTTTTTTTTTCTCTTAAATAGGTTGAAAACTATCATAATTTTCTATAAAAGAAGTTAGGTAGAAAGAGTTTTGTCAATTATTTAAGAATATATTGAAAAAGTTTTTCAAGTGCCAATGTTTTTTTTAAATTTTGAATAAAGTCTAGTTTAATAAACATTAAAAAATTATACAAAAAAGTTGAAAAAATTTGAAGACATGATATATTTATTATGATAAGTTATTTCATATATTTTACAAAAATATTTAAATTTTGCTAAACTTTTTGTGTTATACGAATGCCCGAAAAAATAGGAAAAACCCGTGAATTTAAGATTCCCTGATCACTAGACACCCTGATAAAACGAACTTTATGAATTATAACACTTAATGACAGCGTGGCCGCAGGTCAGGGAAAACCTGGAAATCAGGGAAAAAGTTAGATAATTTTTTTGGTCAGCGAATAATTAGGGATTTGGAAAAAAAATGGCAAAATTCAGAGAATTTCTGTAAAAAGCACTTTAAAAAACTTTCAAGAATATTCACTTTTTTAAAAAGATTCAAAGAATTTCAAAAGATTTCGATGGACTTAAAATATATTAGGGTAATTAAAAATATTCCAAGGCATTTTTAAGATATTACCAAATTTTCTAGTAATTTTTAAGATATTAAAAAATTTTCTAGGAATTACCAAGAGCTTCAAAAAGTTTCAAGCAATTTCAAAATATTTCAAATGATGGTAAAAATTTCAGGGCATTCAAAAAGATTCCAAGGAATTTTGAATAGATTTCAATAATTTCAGAGGATTCCAAAAGACTTGAAAGATTTGTGGGTATTTTAAAAAATTTCCATAAATTTGCAAGGACTTTAAAAAGATTTAAAAAATTTCAAAAGATAAATTTATTTAGAACTTACTGAATTCAATTATTTATTTTTTATTCATTCCAATTTCACTGAAATCATTGGATTTTTTTGGATTTTATGATTTTTTGTCTTCAGAGGAATTTTAAAGAGATTTGAAAAGTTTCAAGGGATTTCAAAATATTCCAAAAGATTTCAAAGAAATTTGAATTTTTATTCAATTTATCGTGAATTCTTTAACCTTAATGTTTGGAATTCTCTTGAATTTTTTTAATTTGCTTTAGTTCTCAGGTAGTTCATCAGATTCTTTTCAATTCCTTTAAATTTCAATTTAACTGAAATTAATGGAATTTTTTGGATTGTTCACATTTTTGCCATTTTATTTGAATTATTTTGAAATCTTATTTGTCGAATTCAGTAAATAAGTAAGGAAAGTTCTAAACCAAGATTCCTTCTATAGAATATTCTGGATGATGTCATAAAGAAGATCACGCAATTTCGTGAAAAAAATTTGGCGTAAACTCTTTCAAGGCTATGTTTTCATTTGTCCTTATATATACTATATAGTCATGAAAAAACTATGACAAATCAAAATATAACCTTTATAGTTTAAAGTGCTTGCGCCAAATTCGTTTCACGAAATATTCTAGAAACTTAGCACGGACACGAACCACTTGAGCTGTGGAATCGTCCTGACGTCGGTAAAATGTCGGTAACAGGAATCTTCGGTTAAAATTTTTGATCATTTTCAAGTAACTTAGACTGTAGCATCCGTGAGAATAATAAATTTAATATTTATATATTAAATCTTAAAATGGTAAATAAATAAGGAAAGTTCTAATCTAAGATTCCTTTCGTAGAATATTCTGGAAGATTTCATAATTAAGGTTATATTTTTATTTGTCCTTATATATAGTTATTATTAAACATGGATAAAGCAAAACATAACCTTTAAAGTTTAAAGTTCTTACAACAAATTCATTTTAAGAAATTCCACAATATCATTTATGACGTCATTCAGAATATTCTAGAAACTTAGTATGGACACGAACCACTTGAGCTGTGGAATGGTCTCGATTTTGGTAACAT
The DNA here is from genome assembly GCA_035041075.1 of Acraspis erinacei. Taxonomy (NCBI): domain Eukaryota; kingdom Metazoa; phylum Arthropoda; class Insecta; order Hymenoptera; family Cynipidae; genus Acraspis; species Acraspis erinacei. Next base: position 20,274,681 of record JAWWLR010000148.1, on the reverse strand, counting down.
GTCGGTAACAAGAATCTTCGGTTAGAATTTGGATAGTTTTCAAGTAATCTAAAATGTAGAAGCCCTGAGAATAATAAATTTAATATTTATAAATTAAATCTAAAAATGGTCAGGAAAAATGAAAAATTAGTCAGGGAAAAGTGCGGGAATTTTGAAAATGATGTTTTGCGGCCACCCTGTTAATGAAATAACGCCAGGAAACGAGAATCTCAGAAATGGTGATATCGATTGTAAGAACGGATAATCGTTGTGGTTTATAGTGTGCAAGTGCAAGTATTCCGAATTTTCGAAATAAAAAAAATAAAAAATTGTTACAACTCTGAGTTCTGATGATAGGGTCGTTCTGTGTTTTAGGAAGTTACAAGGACTCTAGAATGAAACGTTTTCGAATTTAAAGTCAGTAAAGAAGGTAAATTTAAAATATAGGATTACTGTATGCTTTTCGGCTGTAATAGAGAACTTTGTAGTGTGAAAGATAGTCAAGATGGATAGATTTTAATAAGGATCAATTTTTTGATTTTAAGATATAAGAGTTCAATCACATTCCGCTTACATCGCGTCTCCATATTTCTACCTGAATTAGTCCTTCGGACTCTTGTTGTGATCGGTATCCTGGCCTCGAGTTTGTCCGACATTTCAGACACGCCAGAGGCATCTATTTAGTTACCTATTTCGGGATTAGTCTGTGGTAGATTGCCAATATTTATAGTAGTGATTAGTCGTAGAGCCATTTACTTACGATAGTCCGTTTTAACTTACATGAAACAGTTGCAAAAAAAACAATATATAAACAATATATTGTTTATATATAATATATTGTTAATATTGTAATGTAATATTGTTAATATTGTATATAATATATTGTTAATATATAAACAATATAAAATGTATATGAGCCTATTTTATTACTAAGTAGATTAGTTATTTAATTTTTAGTTGCGCACTTATTTCTAGATTGAAAGAGTTTTTTTCATTTTTCTTTATCTGCCTTTCAGAAATCAAAATATTGAACCTATTCCTCGTTCCCCCCTTTAAAAAATATGTCCTATTTTTTCCCATATTGAATAAACTTCTTTTTTATCGCTCGAATGAAAGATGGAAACAACTATGGTAATTCAACAGACAGATCGGTTATCGGACTGGTAATCGGGAGTAAGAGTAATCCAGAGCAATACGCCGTAACCCACTTTTAATCCAAAGTAATCCAATTACAAATTGGATTAATCCACTTGTAAATTAGATTTAAACCGCTGTAATCAACTTGTAAATCGGAGTAATCTGGGGTAAGTTAGTTGTAATCCACTTGTAATCCACTTTTAATCCAGTTCTAATCCATATGACCCACTTTTAAATCTAAGTTATCCAGTTATAATCCACTGTAATCCACTCGTAGATAGAGGTAATCCAAGGTAATCCACTTTTAATTCAGCTAATCTGCTTACAATGCAGTTTGAATCCACCGCAATGCACTTGTAAATCTGATTATTCAATTTGAATGCAGAATAATCCAATTGTAATCGAGATAATCCATTTGTAATCCACTTGCAAATTTGAGCAATCCACTTATAAATTAGTTAAAATCCGAAGTAATTCACTTGTAAATCGGAGTATTCCGCGGTAAGTAAGTTGTAATTCAGAGTAATCCACTTTTAATCCAGTTATAATCCACTGTGATCCACTCCTAGACAGGAGTAATCCAAATTAATCCACTTTTAATCCAAGTAATCTGCTTACAATGCAGTTTGAATCCACTGCAAATTGGATTAATCCACTTGTAAATTAGTTTTAAACCGACGTAATCCACTTGTAAATGGGAGTAATCCGGCGTAATTTAGGTGTAATTCAGAGTAATCCACTTTTAATCCAGTTCTAATCCATATTAACCACTTTTAAATATGAGTTCTCCACTTATAATTCACTGTGATCCACTCGTAGATAGGAGTAATCCAAAGTAATCCACTTTTAATCCAAGTACTCTGCTTACAATACAGTTTGATTCCACCGAAATCCACTTGTAAATCGCATTAATCCACGTGTAATTCAGAATAATCCACTTTTAATCCAAACTAATCCACTTGAAAATTGGATTAATCCACTTGTAAATTAGTTTAAAACCGCCGTTATCCACTTGTAAATGGGAGTAATCCGCGGTAATTTAGTTGTAATTAAGAGTAATCCAGTTCTAATGCGTTATAATCAACTTTTAAATCTGAGTTATCGAGTTATAATCCACTGTGATCCACTCGTAGATAGGAGTAATCGAAAGTAATCCACTTTAAATCCGATTAATCCACTTGTAATCCAAATAATCCACTTTTAATTCAAAGTAATCCAATTGCAAATTGGATTAATCCATTCGTAAATTAGTTTTAAACCGCCGTAATCCACTTGTCAATGGGGGTAATCCACGGTAATTTAGTTGTAATTTAGAGTAATCCACTTTTAATCCAGTTCTAATCAATATGAACCACTTTTAAATCTGAGTTATTCAGTTATAATCCACTGTGATCCACTCGCAGATAGGAGTAATCCACTTTTAATCCAATCAATCTACTTACAATGCAGTTTTAATCCACCGCAATCCACTTATAAATCCGATTAATCCACTTTTAATCCAGATTAATCCACTTTTAATCCAACGTAATCCACTTGAACATTGGATTAATCCAATCGTAAATTAGTTTTAAACCGCCGTAATCCACATTTAAATCGGTGTTCTCCGGCTAAGTTAGATGTAATTCAGAGTAATCCACTTGTAATAAACTTTTATTCCAGTTTTAATTCGTTATAATCAACTTTTAAATCTGAGTTATCCAGTTATAATCCACTGTGATCCACTCGTAGATAGGGGTAATCCAGAGTAATCCACTTTTAATCCAAATAAT
>JAWWLR010000148.1:20246076-20259691 GCA_035041075.1 Acraspis erinacei | reverse complement strand
TAGATGGGGTAATCCAGAGTAATCCACTTTTAATCCAAATAATCTGCTTACAATGCAGTTTGATTACACCGCAATCCACTTGTAAATCGCATTAATCCACGTGTAATCCAGAATAATCCACTTTTAATCCAAAGTAATCCAAAGTAATCCACTTGCAAATTGAATGAATCCACTTGTAAATTAGTTTTAAACCGCCTCAATCCACTTGTAAATCGCATTAATCCACGTGTAAGTTCGTTGTTATTCAGATTAATCCACTTGTGATCCAGTTCTAATCCATCTGAACCACTTTTAAATCTGAGTTATCCAGTTATAACCCACTGTGATCCACTCGTAGATAGGAGTGATCCAAAGTAATCCACTTTTAATCAAAGTAATCTTCTTAAAATGCAGTTTGAATCCACCGCAATCCACTTGTAAATCGCATTAATCCACGTGTAATCCAGGATAATCTACTTGTAAATCGCATTAATCCACTTGTAATCGAGATAATCGAATTGTAATCCTCAGTAATCCACTTGCAAATTCGAGTAATCCAGTTGTAAATTAGTTAAAATCCGAGTAATTCACTTGTAAATCGGAGTAATCCGCGCTAAGTTGGTTGTAATTCAGAGTAATCCACTTTTAATCCAGTTCTGATCCATGTGAACCACCTTTAAATCTGAGTTATCCAGTCATAATTCACTGTGATCCATTTGAAGATTGGAGTAATCCAAAGTAATTCACTTTGAGTCCAAATAATCTTCTTAAAATGCAGTTTTAATCCACCGCAATCCACTTGTAATCCAGAAGATCCACTTGTAATCCAGTTAATCCATTGGAAAATTAGTTTTAAACCGCCGTAATCCACTTTTAAATCGGAGTAATCCGACATAAGTTAGTTGTAAATCGGAGTAATCCACTTTTATTCCAGTTCAAATGCGTTATAATCAACTTTTAAATCTGAGTTATCCAGTTATAATCCACTGGGATCCACTCGTAGATAGGAGTAATCCAAAGTAATCCAATTTTAATTCAAGTAATCTGCTCACAAGCAGTTTGATTCCACCACAATCCACTTCTAAATCGCATTAATCCACGTGTAATTCAGAGTAATCCACTTTTAATCCATTTAACCACTTTTAAATCTGAGGTAATCTGAGTAATCTGCTAGAATGCAGTTTGAATCCACCGCAATCCACTTGTTAATCCAGATAATCCACTTGTAATCCAGATTAATCAACTTTCAAATTTGAATAATCCACTTTTAAATTAATAAAAATCCGAGTAATACACTTGTAAATCGGAGTAATACGGGGTAAGTTACTTGTAGTTCTGAGTAATCCTCTTAAATTCCATATAATCCACTTGTAATCCAGAGTGATCCACTGGTTATCCTTTCCTAATCCACAGCGATCAACTTGTAAATCGGAGTAAGCCAGACTAATCCACAATAATCCACAATAATACAATCCACAAAATCCAGCTGTAACCCGTCGTAATGCAGCTCTGCTCTTAGTAATCCACTCGCAAATCGAAGTTATGCGATTTAAAAGTAGATAATCCAGCGTAATCCACTTGTAATCCAGAGTTATTCACATTTAATCCAATTCCAAGGCGTTATGAATCACTTGTAAACCTTATTGATCCAGTTATAATCCACTTGTAAATCGGAATAATCCAAAGTAATCCACTTTTAATCCAAGTAATCGGCTTACTGTCCTGTTCGAATCCATGTTAATCCACTTGTAAATTGGAGTAATCAAGGGAAAGCTAGTTGCAATTAAGAGTAACCAACTTATAATCCGACTGTAATCCAGGGTAATCCACTTTTTACCCTGTCCTAATCCGCTGTGATCCACTTGTAAATTGGAGTAAGCCAGACTAATACACTTTCAATCCAGTGTAATCAAGTTATAATCTGCCGTAGTCCAGTTCTGATCCGAAGTAATCTAGCTGTAATCCACTAATCTACTAATAATCTTAATCTACTTTTAATAGTAATCTACCTTTAATCCAGCCTAATCCATTATGATCGACTTTTAATCTGAGTTATCCAGTTAGAATCTGCTGCGATCCACTTGTAAATCGAATTAATCCAAAGTAATCCACTTATAAGCCAAGTAATCTTCTTACAATACAGTTCGAATCTATCATAATCCACTTGTAAATCGGAGTAATCTACTGGTTATCCTTTCCTAATCCACCGTGATCCACTTTTAAATCGGAGTAAGCCAGACTAATCCACAATAATCCAACCCACAAAGATCCAGCTGTAATCCGCCGTAATCCAGCTCTGGTCTTAGTAATCCACTTGCAAATCGAAGTTATGCGATTGAAAAGTAGATAATCCAGCGTAATCCAGAGTAATTCACATTTAATCCAATTACAATGCGTTATGAATCACTTGTAAACCTTATTGATCCAGTTATAATCCACTGTAATCCACTTGTAAATCGGAACACTCCAAATTATTCCACTTTTAATACAAGTAATCGGCTTACTGTCCTGTTCGAATCCACCGTAATCCACTTGTAAATTGGAGTAATTAAGGGCAGGCTAGTTGCAGTTAAGAGTAATTAACTTATAATCCAATTGTAATCCAGGGTAATCCACTTGTTACCCTGTCCTAATTCGCTGTGATCCACTTGTAAATTGAAGTAAGCCAGACTAATACACTTTCAATCCAGTGTAATCAAGTTATAATCTGCTATAATCCAGTTAGAATCTATCATAATCCACTTGTAAATCGGAGTAATCCAGACCAAGCTAGTTGTGATTAAGAGTAATCCACTTGTAATCCGGATAACCCACCTGAAAATCCAGTTAACCCACCTGCAAACCCAGAGTAATTCACTTGTTATTCAGTTCTAATCCGCCCAGATCCGCTTGTAAATCAGAGTAATCCACAATAATCCACAGTAATACACTTATATGCAGTTATAATTTGATATGGTACATTGATAAATAGGAAGTACCCACTTTTAATCTGGCGTAATCCACTTCAAATATAAGTAATCCACTTGTAAATTAGATCTACTTCAGAGTAATCCACTTGAAAATCCAACTAGTCCAGAGTAAGCCAGTTTCAGTTCAGAATAATCCACTTGTAGTATAGATAATCCACTAGCAATCGAGAGTAATCCACTTTTTCTCCAGTTCTAATCCGCAGAAATCCTTTTTGTAAAGAGGAGTAAGCCAAAGCAATCCACCATAATCTAAATTCAAACCATGGTAATCCACTTTTAATCGAGTTATAATCCGAATTAGTCCAGTTCTAATCCGCTGTAATCCATTACACCGAGTAATACACTTGCCATCTAGAGTAATCCACTTGTAATCCAGTGAAATACGCTTGTAAATCAATTCTAATGTGTCATAATCCACTTGTAAATCGAAGAAATCCAAATAATCAAAAGTAATCCACTTGTAGTCCAAGTATTATTCTTAAAATCCAGTACGAATTCGACTTTATCTACTTGTAAATATAAAGAATCCCTCGTAATTCAGGGTAATCCACTTTTAATCCATTCCCATTCCGCCCTGATCCACGTGTAAATATAAGTAATCCACTTACGATCCAAAGTAATCATCTTGTAATCCAAATAATTCGAAGTTAAACAGGCTAATCCACCTATATCAGCAAAATCCCATTGTAATCCACTTTTATCCAGGTAAGCGACTTGTAATCCAAATATTTTGGAGTAATTCAGGCAATCCAATTAATCCACTTATACTCCAGAGCAATCCATATATAATCTAGGCCTAGGGTAATCCACTTGTAATCCAGGTAATATGTTTATTTACATATAATTTTATTAGTGAAAAACTTCATCTATTCTGCTTTTGGTTCAAAATTGATTTATTTTGGTTGAAAATGCATGTATTTTGCTGAAAAACTTTTTTTTTAGGTAAAAAATTATTAATCTTCTTTGTTGAAAATGTATTATTTTGTTTAAAAATTCAATTATTTGGTAACAAATTATTAATCTACTTTGTAGGAAAGTTCACACTATTGTTTAAAGGTCTTTTTTGTCGTTGATAATTCAATTGTTTCGTTGCAAATTTATTTTCTTGGGTAAAAATTTAACTACATTATTGAATATTCTTTTTTTTTTGTTACAAATAATTGGTTAAACTGATATGTTAACTATTCAATTTTTAATTGAGAATTTTTTTTAACTTTAATTATTTGCTAACAAATTAATCTAATTTGTAGGAAAGTTAACAACATTGCTTGAAGGTCTTTTTTTCGTTGATAATTCAACTGTTTTGTTGTAAATTTATTTTCTTAGTTAAAAATTTAACTATATTGTTGAAAATTCGTTATTTGTTCTTACAAATAATTGCTTAAACTGAAATGTTAAATATTCAATTTTCAATTTAAAATTTATCTTTTTTAGTTGGAAAATTTAACTACTTGATTAAAAGTTTAGTTAAAAATATAATTCGGTGGTTGAAAATTTACCTATTATATAAAAAAATATTGCTAATTGCCAATTATTATACACAGTTTTAAATTACATGGCACAGTTGCAAAAAACAATATTTAAACAATATATTATTTATATATAACATATTGTTAATATTGTATATAATACATTTTTAATATATAAAGAATATTAAATGTGTACATATCTATTTTATTATTCAGTAGATTAGTTATTTAATTTTTAGTTGCGCACTTATTCCTATATAGAAGCTTTTTTTATTAGCTTTTCAGACTTCACACTCTTTAACATCCCCGGTTTCCTCCTTTTTTAATATTATCGTTTCTTTTTATATTTTCAAGAAACTTTACTTTTTCTCGTTTTTTTCGGTTACCCTACTGGTAATCCAGACTAAAGGAGTAATCCAGAATAATCCACTTGTTCGACTTCACAGTAATCCACTTGTAAATCCGACTAATCCAGAGTAAGCCAATTTCAATTAAGAGTAATCCACTTGTAATACAGAGAATCCACAAGCAATTGAGAGTAATCCACTTTTTATCCACTTCTAATTCACCGCAATCCCTTTTGTAAAGCGGATTAAGCCAAAATAATCCACACGTAATCCACAATAATTTAATTTCAAACCATGGTAATCCACATGAAAATATAGATCCGTGGCAAATTAATTGTCATCTAAATATTTCAGCACTTCCAGTAATACATTTGTAATCCACCTATAATCCTGGGCAATCCACTTGTAATATAGTGATCATCTGCTGTAATCTATTTTATTAATCGGATTAATAAAAAAATCCACTTGTAATCTAAATAATTCGAAGAAATACAGGTAATTAAAATAATCAACTTGTTAGAAGGATTAATTTACCTACAATTTGGTTTAATCCCCTTGTCCAGGACAATCTACTTGTGATACAGGTAATTAAAAGCAATTTAGGTAATCTCAATAAATCAATTTTAATCCATGTAATCCAGATAATTCGAAGTAATTTAGGTAATCTAGAAAGTTTTCAATTATTTTGTTGGAAATTTTTTTTGAAAATTAATCTTGTTAAAAACAAATTCAACTATTCCATTTTTTGTTCAAAATTGATTTATTCTGGTTACAAATGCATGTGTTTTGTTAAAAATTCAACTATTTGGTGAACAATTAATATACTTCGTTGAAAATCCATTTTTCCCTGTTAAAAAATAAGTTTTTTTTCGACATAAATTTTAATTATTTTATTTTAAGTTGAAAATTTAACTTTTCGGTTGAAATTTGAACTTTTTTGATAAACATTCAATTTTCTGGTTGATTATTCTTGATTTTAGTTCCAAATTGTGCAAAATTTACCTATTTTCATGAAATTTTCTTTTGTTAGAAATTAATTTTTGAAATAAAAATTGAAGTATTTTATTTTTGGTCGAAATTGGGATTTCTCAATTGAAAATTCACTTATGTAACTATTCCATTTTCAAGGTGGTCGCTGGAACCCGGAAACCAGAAAATGACCGGGAATTTCCGGAAAACAGGAAATTATTTCTTGACCGGGAATTTTACTTCAAAAATTCTTTATCTTAGATTTTTATTTTGAAGCGTTGATTATTTATTTAAAGAAGTTTAAGGTGCGGTCTTAAAGACTTAAACAATTGAAAATTAAAAGCAATAATTGTTGAAATTTTTTGATAAAAAAAAGTATTATTTTATCAACTTTAAATATAAATAAATGAATAAATAATTAAAAATATTGTTTCAGTCTTAATTATTCGCTTCTGAACCCATTTAATTTAAAATTGTTTAATTAAGAAAAGGAATAATTATTTAATATTTAGCAATATTTGACTATTAATTTATTACGAGTAAGTTAAGGTTAAATATTTACAAGTAAACCATTTGAATTTTAATTGTTTGGTATAGAAAGCTTTGAGGGACGACTCAAAGATCCCGAAAAATAAAATTCCCGACACTGTAAAATTCCCGAATAATAAAATTTCCGAAAAATAAAATTACCGAATTGGAAAATTCCCGAGTATTAAAATTCTCGAATAACAAAGTTGCCGAAAAATAAAAATAACGAATTCGAAAATTCCCGAATAATAAAATTCTCGAATAATAATATTCCCGAATGATAAAATTTACGACAGTTTATAATATTACCGAATTAGAAAATTCACGAATAATAAAATTCCCGGCAGTTAATAATATTACCGAATTGGAAAATTTCCGAATAATAAAATTCCCGACAGAAAATTGTCAATTATTTAGAATATCCGAATTAGAAAATTTCCGAATTTTACAATTCCAGAAATTAATCATTAAAAATAATTGTAAAGATAATATTTTATTATTGTATTTGTAATCAATAAACTATATTTATAAAAATTGTAATTGTGTAATTTCGAGAATTGTTTAATTTGGATATTTTATCATTCGCGAATTTTAATATTCGGGAATTTTTCAATTCGGTATTTTTCGGCAATTTTATTATTCGGAAATTTTACAGTCTCGGGAATTTTATTTTTCGGGAGTTTTCAGTCATCCCAGCTTTGTATTGTTAAAAATTCAGACTGATTTTAAATTTTTTAACTTTACATTTTTTATTGGTCTACTTAAAAAATATTTAATTTGTAGGAGAAATTTTTGGCTTTTTATGTAGAACTAATAATTGAACACTTATCATTTGTAGAAAAAATTTGATTATTTTAATGAGATATTTAGAAGTTTTGAAAAGGTTCAAAATTAAATTAAAACGTTTTTGAAAATTTTGGAAATCTCTGAGTCTTTTAAAATATTTTGTTGAAATAATTTTTATTAAGTGTTCCACTGTTATTTATAAATCCAAATTTGATGGCATTTTTTTTTAATTTGCAGGATTTTCTAGAAGTTTTAGGACAAATTCTATTAATTTTAAAAGTTATTTAGAAAAATTTTAAAGCTTTTCAAGGATGCCTAAACTATTCAAATTAAAAGAAATTAATTTCTAATTTAATATCTTTTAAGTTGAAAAAAACTTTAATTAAATTTTTCTAAATATTTCTAGCCTAAAATAACTTAATAATATAATTTTGAAATTTTTTAAAGTTCATCGATTGACTCTTTAATTTAGACTTAACTTAAGACTTTAGACTAACTTGACTCTTTTTTTGAAAATTTATCTATTTTAATAGAATATCTTTTTTGGTTGAAAGTTTAAGTATTTTGTGAAAACGCAATATATTTCAAAGAACTGCAGGAAAAAAATAGACAAATAATTAAAGTGTTACTTGAAAATAGCCTTGTTAATAATTCGGGGGAATCGAAACGTATACAGTAAGGGCCGCTTGAACCGTTTCCAACTGGAATGCATAATATTGCGCAGTATATTCGATTGCGTACTCGCGTATTGCGGCCCTTCAGAGGAATGACTAAACAGGAGGTTACTAAAACGCGGCTCTGGTGTAATACTTTTTTCGCACGGGAAATTGAATTGATATATATTTTTTCCAATTTTCTTGAAAATAAAATTATTTATGAAAATACTCCCTCATTCTGAATTACTAGAAAACTATTAAATCTCAGTAGTTTTCCACTAAGTCGAACAGCATCGATTTCGTTTACTGATAATTAGTAAAAATCTACTAATTCAATGCGTAAGAATTACCGTTTAAATAAATTAGTAACTATAGTAAAGAAATTGCCAAGGCTACTACTACAACTAAACGAATTGGTAAATGTATTGCTATTTACTAGTGTATATGGTAGTTTTAAATAAATTTATAAATTGGTTTTTACACTGAAAAGAATTTTAGTGAAATCGAATAATAAACTATTAAATACATGGAAGACAGGGATCCTATCTTTTTGATTACTTTTGAATCTTTATGATAGAAAGAGATAGAGAAAATCTATCTCATTCTCTCTCTTTGTCAATCTGAATTCACGTTAATCTTTTTCAATCCCCTTTTCTCTATCTCATCCTATCCTTTATATATCTACGCTAATATTTTTTATATCTCGGTTTATCTAAATTTCCGTCTCAATTTTTCTCAATCTCTTTTCTACCATCCTATACCACATCTACCAATTACTATCTTTTTCTATATCTCCGTTAATATAAATTTATGTCTATCTTCTTCAATCATCTGTTCTCTTAACTCATCCTATCTTTAACCTATTCATGTCATCTTTTTCTATCCCTGTAAATATTAATTCTTGTTTATATTTTTCAATCTCCTCTTCTCTATCTCATCTTAAGTTACATCTATCAACGTCTATACTTTTCTATTTATTTGTCAATGTAAAGTAGCGTCTATCTTTTTTATCCACTCTCCTTTACCTCATCACGTTTTTTATCTCTCCACGTCAATATTTTTCTATATCTCGGTTAATCTGAATTTTCTTCTATCTTCGTCAATCCCCTCTCTTCTATCTTATCGTATCCTACATCTATCAACATCTATCTTTTTCTATCTATCTGACAATATAAATTCACGTCTATCTTTTTCAATCCCTTGTTCTCTATCTTATTCGATCTTTTATCTATTCATTTTAATTCCTTTCTATCTATTTTTTCAATCTAGATTCATGTCTATCTCTTTCAATCCCCTCTGCTCTATGTCATCCTATCTTTTATCTAGTCTTGTAAATATTTTTCTATCTCTGTATATGTCAATTATTGCCCTTCTTTTTCATCATCTTCTTTATTATATGCTATACTAAATCTAACAGCGTCTATATTTTTCGATCGATTTTTCAATCTAAATTCACGTCTATCTCTTTCAATATCCTCTTCTATATCTCACCCTATACCACATGTATCAAACACTGTCCTTTTATATTTATTTATCAATTTAGATTCACGTCTATCTTTTCCAATCCCCTGTTCTCTATCTCATCCTATCTTATCTATTTGTTTTAATCCTTTTCTATGTATTTTTCAATCTAAATTCACGTCTATCTTTTTCAATCTCCGCTTCTCCATCTCACCCTATATCACATCTACCAACCACTTTCTTCTTCTATTTATTTATCAATATAGATTCACGTCTATCTTTTTAATCCCCTCTGCTCTGTATCATCCTCTCTTTTATCTATTCATGTAAATATTTTTCTATCTCTGTAAATGTCAATTATTTTCTATCTTTTTCAATATCCTCATTTTTATTCAATGCTATACTACATCTAATAACGTTTATATTTTTCTATCTATTGTTCAATATTAATTCACGTCTATATTTTTGAATTTCCTCTTCATTATTCATTCCTATACTACATCTGACTCATCCTATCTTTTAACTAACAATGTTTATATTTTTCTATCTATTTTTCAATCTAAATTCAAGTATATATTTTTCAATGTCCCCTTCTCTATCTCACCCTATACAACATATGCCAACCACTTTCTTTTTATATTTATTTATAAATTTAGATGCACCATTATCTTTTACAATATCTATGAACGTCAATATTTTTCTATCTCTTTGTTAATACAAATTCACGTCTATCTTTTTCAATCTCCTCTTCTCTATCTCACCCTATACTAGATCTACCAACCACTTTCTTCGTCTATTTATTTATCAATCTATATTCACGTCTATCTTTTTCAATATCTATTAACGTCAATATTTTTCTATCTCTTTGTTAATATAAATTCACGTCTATCTTTTTCAATTCCTTGTTCTCTATCTCATCCTATCTTTTTTTATTCATTTTAATACTTTTCTATCTATTTTTCAATATAAATTCACTTGTATCTTTTCAATCTCTTCTCTATCTCACCCTATACCACATCTACCAGCAACTTTCCTTTTATATTTATTTATCAATCTAGATTCAAGTCTATCTTTTTTTCAATCCCCTGTTCTCTATCTCATCCTATCTTTTTGATATTCATTTTAATCCTTTTCGATCTATTTTTCAATCTAAATTAACGTCTATCTTTTTCAATCTCTTCTTCTCTACCTCACCCTACACCACACCTACCAACCACTTTCCTTTTATATTTATTTATCAATCTAGATTCAAGTCTATCTTTTTCAATCCCCTGTTATCTATCTCATCATATCTTCTACCTATTCATTTTAATCCTTTTATATCTATTTTTTAATCTAAACTCACGTCTATCTTTTTCAATCTCCTCTTCTCTATCTCACCCTATACCACATCTACCAACCACTTTCTTCGTCTATTTATTTATCAATCTATATTCACGTCTATCTTTTTCAATCCCCTCTGCTCTATGCCATCCTATTTTTCATTTATTCATGTAAATCTTTTTATATCTCTGTGAATGTCAATTATTGTCCATCTTTTTTAATCTCTTCTTTATTCAATGCTATACAACATCTAACAACGTTTATATTTTTCTATCTATTTTTCAATATAAATTCACGTCTATCTTTTTTAATGCCGCCTTCTCTATCTCATCCTATCCTTTATCTATGAGCGTCAACATTTTTCTATCTCTTTGTTAATATAAATTCAAGTCTATCTTTTTCAGTCCCCTCTTCTCTAACTCATCCTATCTTTTTGATATTCATTTTAATCCTTTTCGATCTATTTTTCAATATAAATTAACGTCTATCTTTTTCAATCTCTTCTTCTCTATCTCACCCTACACCACATCTACCAACCACTTTCCTTTTATATTTATTTATCAATCTAGATTTAAGTCTATCTTTTTCAATCCCCAGTTATCTATCTCATCGTATCTTTTACCTATTCATTTTAATCCTTTTCTATCTATTTTTGAATCTAGATTCAAGTCTATCTTTTTTAATCCCCTTTTCTCTATGTCATCCTATCTTTTATCTAATCATTTTAATCCTTTTCTATCTATTTTTTAATCTAAATTGACGTCTATCTTTTTCAATCTCTTATTCTCTATCTCACCCTATATCACATCTACGAACCAGTTTGTTTTTATATTTATTTATCAATCTAGATTTTCGTCTATCTTTTTCAATCCCCTCTGCTCTGTGACATACTATCTTTTATCTATGCATGTAAATATTTGTCTATCTTTTTCAATGCCGCCTTCTCTATCTTATCCTATCCTTTATCTGAGAACCTCAATATTTTTCTATCTCTTTGTTAATATAAATTCACGTCTATTTTTTCAATTCTTTGTTCTCTATCTCATCGAATCTTTTATCTATTTATTTGAATTATTTTCTATCTATTTTTCAATCTAAATTCACGTCTATCTTTTTCAATCTCCTCTTCTCTATCTCACCTTATATCACATCTACCAGCCTCTATCTTTTTATATTTATTTATCAATGTAGATTCACGTCTTTTTTTCAATCCCCTCTGATCTGTGACATTCTATCTTTTATCTATGCTTGTAAATATATGTCTATCTTTCTCAATGCCGCCTTCTCTATCTCATTCTATCCTTTATCTAAGAACCTCAATATTTTTCTATCACTTTTTTTAAATATAAATTCACGTCTATTTTTCAATTCCCTGTTCTCTATCTCATCCAATCTTTTATCTATTCATTTTAATTCCTTTCTATCTATTTTTCAATCTAAATTTACATCTATCTCAGCCTACCTTTTTTGTATTCATATATATCTTTTTCTATCTCTGTAGATCCTAATTCTTGTCTATCTTTTTCATTCTTGGTTACGAAATATAGAGAAAAAGATTTAAAATTTTATTTTTCGGGAGTTTTTGGTCGTCCCAGCTTTGAATTGTTAAAAATTATTCCAAAATGATACCCTAAAATATTTAAAATTCGTTGAAATTATTTAACATTCCAAGGGAATGGAAAAGATAAGAGTCCTCGGTCACAAAATGTAGAGAAAGAGATACAAAATTACGGAGATTGGGGGTAGGAAAATATAGCGTTTTCAATTTATATATTTTTCAATCATTCTACCTTCAGCAGGGAATAATATCAGTGACCAAAATCATTTAATTTGCAAAAAATTGAAGTCAGAATCCCTTTATTCACAAACGAAAATAGCAAGAGGAGCGAGAGTCGCGGCGTCATTGTATCAGCAGCGTACGCACGCCTGCGCAGTAAGTGAGACGCCTTTTGCTTTCAGCGGTATATTTAAAATACATTTTAGTTTATACTTGAAGGTTTTTCTTTTCAAAAACCTATTTAAAAATTAATTTTCTTCTTGTAAAATTATCTATAATTTTTTTCCTATTAGTTTTTACAATGATTTCATAAGAAAACCATTTTTTTTTTACTTTTTACAAATTATTAAAATTCTAATGAAAAACATAATATACAATTTGAATTTAAAAAAATACAATTATTAATTTAGCAGTCACACACGATGCCAATAATTTCGTTAGTAAAATTTTTACTAATTCGCAATCAGAGAGTAAAGTTAATTGCGGAAAGTGAAACTCGAGTCGAATCCTCTCTTTATAGCATTTTTCGTTCGATCTTGGGGTAGAGAGGGAAAATCAGCCGTTTGTTTCTCTCTCTACCCTAAATTTGAAGGGGTTGGATAGAGCTCAATATAAAGTACGAAGGTGGTTCTGGGTGCATGCGCCCTATGTCTAGCTCAAGGTTTTCAAGCCTACTCTTGAGTTTTGGGGGACAACACTTACGTGTAGAGAATCGTCTATACTCTGTACTCTATAGGCATCTCGTTGAGTTGTACTTGATGGTCCCGCATTCTCGGCTAATGAAAAATAGTACTGCATTAAGTTCATTCAATTTTATTATTATTTATTATTTATTATTTATTATTGATCACGGGATATATAAAGGCCATAAATATTTTTATTTTATTCTATTTTCAGTTTTTATAGTCTCTTTTCCAGGACTATAAAATCTTCAGGGTTGTTACGTAAGAAGAGGGTGGCTGCAGCGCAGTGGAAGGAATTGGGAATTTACTGTTTCTAATCCACTAGAGCCTACAATTCATGATCGATTTTGATGGTTTTTTTTAATGCTCAGGACTTTTTCTAAATCACCTTGACATTTTTAAGAGTTGTGGAAAGCTTCTTCGAATCTTTTAAAATACCCTAAAATACCCTATCCTTTTAAAAATTTAAAAATTTCTTTGAAATTTTATGAGGCTTTTGAAAAGATCTTTAAATAAAAAAAAAATATTTAAAATATTTTATAATCTATTGAAATTTCTTGAACTCTTATAAACATTTTGAAAATTTTTGGGAATTTTTAAATATACGCTAAAATCTTTCAAATTCTTTGAGATCATTGTAAATCCCTTTACAATTTAAAAAATTTCTA
>JAWWLR010000148.1:20153618-20168334 GCA_035041075.1 Acraspis erinacei | reverse complement strand
ATGTTGGAACAGAGGGGGGGGGGGGGGATTTTTTGAAAAAAATTTCTTGGTTCCAAATGGGGAATGATTATTTTATTATTTATGAAAAAACTGAATCTTGCATTTTAATTAAAAATTAAAATTTGGATATAACCAATAAATTGGAAAACTTTCACTCCTAACCAAATTTAAAATTTAATTATTGCGATAAAAATCAAAAAATTTTGTTAAAAAGTAAACTTTTTTTTGTAAAAATTTCAATTGCTTGGCTGACAGTAAAATACTTTATTAAAAATTACTTTTTTGGTTAAAGATTTACTTTCTTCGTTGAAAATTAAAAATTCTGTTAAAAATTATTTTCATTGAGTTTTTATTAAATCTTTTAACAGAAAATTTAACTATCTCATTTTGGTTGAAAAAATATCTTTTTTATTTTAAAATTAAAGTAATAGATTGAAAATTCATCTTTCGTAAGTACAAATTCAAGTACTCAGTTGAAAATTCATGAATTTTGTTGATAATTCATCTTTTTGTAGAAAATTAATCTTATTAGATAAAAAATAATTTTTTTGAGTAGAATTTCATTTCTTTGTTTAACGATTTAAATATATTCCTGAAAATTTGCCCTTTTTGTAAAAAATTCAATTATGCTAGTTCACAATGCAAGTATTTTGTTGATATAATTGATTTCTTTGGTTAAATATTTAAATATTTTGTTGCAACTTGCCCTTTTTTATGTATAATTTTGTTGATAATTCATCTTCTTTCTAGAAAAATTGTTTTCGTGCTTAAAAAATTAATTTTTTGGTAAAAAATTCATCTCTTTGGTTAAATGTTTAAATATTTTGTAAAGATTGTTTCTTTTTTATAAAAAAAACAATATTGTAGGTTTAAAACTCAAGTCTTTTGTTGATAATTCATGTTTGTTGTAGAAAATTGATTGTCTTAATTGAAAAATTAATTTTTTGGTAGAAAATTAATTTCTTTAGTTGGATTTTGAACTATTTTCTTGAACATTAATTTCTTTTTTCATTTTCATCATTTCAGTTAAAAATTCATCTCTGGTTGGAAATGCAAATATTTTTCTAATTTAGACAAAAATTAAAGATAAAAGTTTTTGTCGAAAATTCAACTTTTTGCGATAAAATCTCAAATTTCTTCTATTAAACCTAATTTTTTGGCTTGGAAATTCAACTGTTTGGTTGAAAAATCATGTTTTCTCTAAAAAATTCACCTTTTTGTAGAAAATTAACATACTTGGTAGAAAATAATTTTTTTTAACTTGAGAATTCATCTTTTTAGGTAAACAATTAAACTATTCGCTAAAAAGTTCAACTAATTTTATTGAAAGTTTAATTATTTTGTTAAAGATTCAACTATTTTGTTAAAGTAACCTTTGTTGTTAAAAATTAAACTGTTTTTTGAAAATGCATTTCATTATTGATTGAAAATTAGGGTTTTAAACTAAAAATGTAAATATTTAAGTTTTGGTTAAAAAATTATCTTTTTGGTAGAAAAATCAACTTTTTATTTGAAAATTTATCAAGATTCCAATTTTTGTTGAAAATTACTTCTTCGTAGTAAATTTATCATTTTTTTAAATTAAAAATGGAACTGCTTCGTTGCAAATTATTATTTTTTGGTTGATAATAAAATTTTTAGTCCAAAATTTAACTTTTCGGGTTCAAAATGCAAATTACTTCTAAAAAAACTCATCTTTTTGGCTTTAATGTACTTGATGGAAAACAATTTTTCTTGGTTGAAAATTCATCTTTGTTCGTCGAAAATTCAGATAATTGGTAAAATTTTCCTCTGGTGGAGAATTCGATTTTTTTTGTTG
This sequence comes from Acraspis erinacei, assembly GCA_035041075.1. NCBI lineage: Eukaryota > Metazoa > Arthropoda > Insecta > Hymenoptera > Cynipidae > Acraspis > Acraspis erinacei. The sequence continues at coordinate 20,166,515 of JAWWLR010000148.1, read as the reverse complement.
AAAATTAAGTTTTTAGACTAAAAATTTAATTTTTCCATTTTTGGTTAAAAATTGATATTTTTTAGTTTAAAATTTAACTATTTGGTTAAAAATTTATGTGCTTTGTTTAAAATTCATTTATTTTGTTAAAAATTTGTCCTTTGGTAGAAGATTAATCTTTTTGGTAGAAAATAATTCTAGTTGTTTGAAAATTTATTCTTTTATGTTTAAAATTCAACCATTTGGTAACATTTTTAACTATTTTGTTAAGAGGTTTAATTATTTTGTTGAAAATTCAAATATTTTGTTAGTCAACTTTTATTCAAAAATTCAAATTTTCAAGTTAAAAATTTAAACGTCTTCTAAAAAATTCATCTTCATCTTGAGAAAAAAGCTCCGGAAAATCCGTGAAAACGCGGGAAAATTAAACTTTTCGGGATAAAAATTTAAATTTCTTCTAAAAAAATAAATTTTTTATATTTAAGATTCAACTATTTTGTTGAAAATTCATCTTTTAGTCCAAAATTAATCCACTTGGTAAAAAATATTGCTTTCTTGTTTAAAGATCCATCTTTGTAATTAAAAAATCTACTTATTTGATAAAAGGTTCAACTGGTGGAGAATTTTTTTTAATTAGTGTTTTGGGCTGAAAATTCAACTATATTACATTTTTGGTTGGAAATTTATATTTTTTAGTTGAAAACTCAACTATTTCTTTGAAGATTGATTTTTCTTGGTTGAAAATTAACTTTCATGTTCAAAATTCTTTTTTTTTTGTTAAATAGTCGACTGTTTTCTCAAACATTTTAATTTTTAGTTGCAAAACTTATATACTTTATAAAAAATTATTTGATATCAACTTGTGGATTTTTGTTGAAAATTAATTTTTTTCAACTTCTTATTTAACTGTTCCATTTTAGGTTGGAAGCTTATATATTTTAGTTGAAAATTCAACTATTCGGTTAAAAATTGCTGTGCTTAGTTTCAAATTTTTATATTTTGTTAAAAAACTGCCCTTTAGTTGAAAATAAACTTTTTGCTTGAAAATATTTCTTGTTGATTGCAAATTTATTCTTTGTAGGTTTCAAATTCAGCCAATTGGTAAAAAGTTTAACTATTTTCTTGCGAGGTTTAATTATTATTTAAAAATTTCAACTATTTTGTTAAATTCAAATTTTTGTCGAAAAGTCAACTTTTCACGTAGATAACTAAAATGTCTTCTAAAAAATTCTTCTTTTTGGTTTACAAATTCAACTATTTCGTTGAAAATGCAATTACTAAATTTTTTTTTAATCGATTCAGATTTACATTTTTTGTGCAATTGGGGATAAGTGTTGCAAATATAAATAAATAATTTTTTGTTTAAACAAAAATTTTCCATTAGGATATCATATTAAACCTTCTATTTGTATAATGTCTTTTCGAAGAAATCAGAAAAATACATTTTTAAATTGGTCTTGAAAAAAAAATAGTTTCAAAACTCTGTGAAAAGCGCGGGAATTTCAAATTCGCTGATCCTTAGACAAGCTTGTTTGAAAAACAAACAAATTGCTTTCTCATAAAATATGACCAACAAGTCTATTAGTGTATATAATCTCTCCAATTAGTGGCTCACGCCTCTTGCCTTGATTTTCGCGCCTCTCTGTTTGATTAATTAATGCATGACGATCTGTCTGGTTTTTTTTATTTTCCCTCTCATTTAACAGGCTAATGGCAGAGTTCAACCTTGAACGATCAGATCGCGATGCAGCTGGAGGAAAACGTCGATCACACTTCGCAGCCTGCAAAATGCAAGAACCGTGGAGTTTCGGTCACGGTTTTATAGACATAGGCCAGTTAATTTGATTCGGGGTGGGAAATTACGGTAAATCGAGTCGACTATTTCTCGCTGGCCCATTATGCTTTTCCAGATCGACTTATAAGCGATCGCATTTTCCGACTCGGCGAACTCGTGGTTATGCTGAGTTCAAGGACCGTAGTAAGACTAATCGCGAGGATTCTTCAAATGCCGTGAATCTTGATGAGAAAATATGTATGTTCCATTGTATCTCTATAAAGCCTCTCAAGAAATTTTTTTGCAAATTCGCGAAAACTTTCTTCTGAAGATTATCTTTTTGGATATAAATTTTTTTATTTGGTGGAAAATTTAATAATTTTCTTAACAAGCCGTCCTTTTTGGTTGCAAATTTAACTGTTTTGGTAAAAATTCGTCTTTTTGGGTTAAAAATTATACTCTTCTCATAGAAAATTAACCTTTTCTTTAAAATTTCTTATTTGGTTGCTATTTCCGAAATCTTTTTTAGACGAAAACTATTTTTTCCTGAAAATTTCATATTTCAAAGTTCATATTTTTTAGTCGAAATATTGCACCTTCCTTGAATCAAGATGCAACTCTTTTTTTTAAGATTCAACTAGATTTACAAGAAAATTAACCTTTTCTTTAAAATTTCTTATTTGGTTGCTGATAAATAAACTGAAATGTTTTTTAGACAAAAAATATTTTGTTCTGAAATTTTTTTTTTAATTTAAAGTTCATATTTTTTAATCGGAATATTGTACCTTTCTTGAACAAAAATTCAACTATTTTGTTTAAGATTCAAATACATTTTCAAGAAAATTTACTTTTTGTTTAAAATTTGTATTTTTGTGTTGAAAATTCAATTGAAATCATTTTGGAAGAAAATTCAACTCTTTTTTTTTTAAACTTTGTTTTTCTGATTTAAAAATTCACATGTTTTAGTGGAATTTACATTTTTGTTGGAGAAATAGCAACTGTTAGGTTGAAAATTGAAAAATCTTGTTCAAAAGTCATACTTTTTGGTTAAAAATTCGACTATTTAGCGGGAAATTAACTTATTGTTCACATTTCTCATTTTGTCGTTGGAAAGTCAACTGCAATTTTTTTTTTATAGGAACTCAACTATTTTTTTAAATATGTAAATTTTTTAAATAAAAAGTCATTTGTTTTTAAGAGAAAATTGATTTTTTTTTTATAAAAATGCAACTACTTGGTGGAAAATTTAACAATGTTCTTAACAAGCCATCCTTTTTGGTTGAAATTCAACTCTTTTGTTAAAAATTTCTCTTTTTGGATTAAGAATTCAACTCTTTTCGTAGAACATTATCCTTTTCTTTAAAATTCCTTATTTGGTTGCTGATAAATAAACCGACATCTTTTTGGGATGAAAACTACTTTTTCTGAAAATTTGTTTTTTTGATTTAAAAGTTCATATTTTTTAGACAAAATATTGCACCTTTTTAAAATAAAAATGCAACTATTTTGTTTAAGATTCAAGTAGATTTACAACAAAATTAATCTTTGTTTAAAATTTGTATTTTTGTGTTAAAAATTCAATTGAAATCGGTTTGGAAGAAAACTTAACTATTTTTTTTGGAAATTTTTTTTATTCATCTTTTTTAGTAGAAATATTGCCACTTTCTTGAATAAAAATACAACCCCCTAATTGGTTTAAGATTCAACTATATTTCAAAGAAAATTTATTTTGGTTTAAAATTCGTATTTTTGTGTTGAAAATTCAATTGAAATCGTTTTGGAAAAATATTCAACTCTTTTTTTTGAAAATTGTTTTTTTTTTTATTTAAAAATTCATATTTTTGAGTCGAAATATTGCCCCTTTCTTGAAAAAATGCAACTCTTTTGTTTAAGATTCAACTAGATTTTCAAGAAAATTTACATTTCATTTAAAATTTATATTTTTGTGTTGAAAAGTCAATTGAAAACTGAACAATATTGTTAAAAAGTCATAGTTTCTGGTTAAAAATTCGATTATTAAATTTTCTATTTGAGAAAAAATTTCATCTTTCTTGAATAAAAATTCAACTCTTTTTTTTTTGAAAATTTGTTTTTTTGATTTAAAAGTTCATCTTTTTTAGTCGAAATATTGCCCCTTTCTTGAAAAAATGCAACTCTTTTTTTAAGATTCAACTAGATTTCCAGGAAAATTTACTTTCTGTTTAAATTTTGTATTTTTTTGTTGAAAATTCATTTGAATTTGTGTTGGGAAAAGTCAACTCTTTTTTTTTTAATTTGTTTTTCTGATTTAAAAATTCACATGTTTTAGTGGAATTTTCATTTTTGTTGGACATATAGCAACTGTAACGTTGAAAATTGAACAATCTGGTTGAAAAGTCATATTTTTTTGTTAAAAATTCGATTATTAAATTTTCTATTTGACAAGAAATTTCACCTTTCTTGAATAAAAATGCAACTCTTGTTTGGAAAATTAAACACTTTTTTAAAATTCATATATTTTGGTTGAAAGTTCTGCTGTTTTGTTTAAAATTCAATTATTTCGCATAAAATTAATTTTTTTTTTAATTAAATATTTTGTTGTTCAAAAGAGAATTGAAATAATTTCTGGATTAAAATTAACTAATCATTTCGATTTTTTTCTTATAAAAAGTCATATGTTTTAAGAGAAATTTTATCTTTTTTGGACAAAATGCAAATATTAGGTAAAAAATTCAAGAATTTGATCAAATATAAATACTCTTTGGTTGCAAATTCAACCTTTTTGTTAAAAATTCGTCTTTTTGGGGTAAAAATTGAACTCTTTTCGTATAACATTAACCTTTTGTTTAAAATACATATTTTATATCTGAAAAGTCAACTGAAATCTTTTTTGGATAAAAACTATTTTTTTCTGAAAATTTGTATTTTTGATTTAAAGTTCATATTTTTAAATCGAAATGTTGCACCTTTCTTGCATCCAAATGTAACTATTTTGTTTAAGATTCAAATAGAGTTTCAATAAAATTTGATTTTTATTTAAAATTTGTATTTTTGTGTTGAAAATCAATTTAAATCGTTTTGGAAGAAAATTCAACTCTTTTTTTGTAAATTTGTTTTTCCGATTTAAAAATTCACACGTTTTAGTCGAATTTTCATTTTTTTTACAAATAGCAACTGTTACGTTGAAAATTGAACAATCTGGTTAAAAAGTCATATTTTTTGGTTAAAATTCGACTATTTAGCGGGAAATTAACTTATTGTTCACATTTCTCATTTTTTTGTTGGAAAGTCAACTAGAATTTTTTTTTGGATAGAAACTCAACTATTTTTTTAAATGTGTATATATTATTTAAATATTTTGATAAAAATGCAACTATTTGGTGGAAAATTTAACAATTTTCTTAACAAGCCATCCTTTTTGGTTGCAAAATCAAATCTTTTGTTAAAAATTCATCTTTTTGGGTTAAAAATTCAACTCTTTTCGTAGAATATTAACCTTTTATTTAAAATTCCTTATTTGGTTGCTGATAAATAAACCGAAATCTTTTTGGGATGAAAACTACTTTTTCTGAAAATTTTTTTATTTTTTTTTTTATTTAAAAGTTCATCTTTTTTAGTCGAAATATTGCACCTTTTTTTAATAAAAATTCAACTCTTTTGTTTAAGATTCAAGTAGATTTACAACAAAATTAATTTTTGTTTAAAATTTGTATTTTTGTGTTGAAAATTCAACTATTTTTTCTGAAAATTTTTTTATCTTTATATTTAAAAGTTCATCTTTTTGAGTCGAAATATTTTCTTGAATAAAATTGCTACTCTTTTGTTTAAAAGTCAACTAGATTTCCAAGAAAATTTTTTTTGGTTTAAAATTGGTATTTTTGTATTGAAAATTCAATTGAAATCGTTTTGAAAAAAAATTCAACTCTTTTTTTTGAAAATTTGTTTTTTTTTTTAATTTAAAAATTCATCTTTTTTATTCGAAATATTGCCCCTTTCTTGAATAAAAATGCAACTCTTTTGTTTAATATTCAACTAGATTTCCAAGAAAATTTACATTTCGTTTAAAATTTATATTTTTGTGTTGAAAATTCAATTGAAATCGTTTTGGAAGAAAACACAACTCTTTTTTTTAAATTTGTTTTGCTGATTTAAAAATTCACATGTTTCAGTAGAATTTTCATTTTTTTGACAAATATCAACTGTTTCGTTGAAAATTGAACAATATTGTTAAAAAGTTATACTTCTCGTTAAAAATTCGATTATTTCGCAGAAAATTAACTTATTGCTCAGATTTCTTATTTTTGGTTGGAAAATGAACAAGAATCTTCTTTTAATCTTGTATTTTTTAAGGCTTTTTTTAAATGATCTATTTTAGAAGAAATTTCATCTTTCTTGAATAAAAATGCAACTGTTATTTTGAAAATTCAGCTCTTTTTTGAAAAGTCATACTGTTTGGTTGAAAATTCGACTATTTAGCATAAAATTAACTTTTTTTTTAAATTAAATATTTTGTTGTTCAAAAGAGAATTGAAATATTTTATGGGTTAAAATTCAGCAATTAAAAAAAAATTCTTATAAAAAGTCATCTGTTTTAAGAGAAATTTGACCTTTTTTGATAAAAATGCAACTTTTAGGTAACAAATTCCAGAATTTTATCAAATAGAAATCCTCTTTGGTTGCAAATTCAACTCTTTTGTTAAAAATGCATCTTTTTGGTTCAAAATTCAACTCTTTTCGTATAACATTAACCTTTTGTTTAAAATTCATATTTTATTGCTGAAAAGTCAACTGAAATATTTTTTGGACGAAAACTATTTTTTTCTGACATTTTTTTTTAATTTAAAAGTTCATCTTTTTTAGTCGAAATATTGCACCTTTCTTGAATAAAATTGCTCCTCTTTTGTTTAAAATTCATATGTTCTTGCTGATAAGTTAACTAAAATCTTTTTTGGATGCACTATTTTTTTCTGAAATTTTTAAAATCTTTTTTATTTAAAAGGTCATCTTTGTGAGCCGAAATTTTGCACCTTTCTTGAATAAAAATGCTACGCTTTTGTTTTAAAGTCAACTAGATTTCCAAGAAAATTTACTTTTTGTTTAAAATTTGTATTTTTGTGTTGAAAATTCAATTGAAATAATTTTTGGAGAAAATTCAACTCTTTTTTTTGAAAATTTGTTTTTCTGATTTAAAAATTCACATGTTTTAGTGGAATTTTTATTTTTGTTGGAAAAATAGCAACTGTTACGTTGAAAATTGAACAATCTTGTTAAAAAGTCATACTTTTTGTTTAAAAATTCGATTATTAAATTTTCTATTTGAGAAGAAATTTCATCTTTTTTGAGTAAAAATGCAACTCTTCTTTTGCAAATTCAACTCTTTTTTGAAAATTCATACTTGTTGGTTGAAAGTTCTGCTGTTTTGTTGAAAATTCAATTATTTCACATAAAATTAACTTTTTTTAAAAATTAAATATTTTGTTGTTCAAAAGAGAATTGAAATCATTTCTGGGTTAAAATTCAACAATTTTTTCAATTTTTTTTCTTATAAAAAGTCATCTGTCTTAAGAGAAATTTTATCTTCTTTGGACAAAAATACAACTATTAGGTAAATAATTCAAGAATTTTGTAAAAAAAAATCCTCTTTGGTTGCAAATTCATCTTTTTTGTTAAAAATTCGTCTTTTTGGGTCAAAACTGAAATCTTTTTAGGATGAAAAATACTTTTTCTGCAAATTTTTCTTTTTGATTTAAAAGTTAAGCTCTTTAATAGAAATATTGCATCTTCCTTAAATAAAAATGTAAATATTTTGTTTCAAATTCGTATTTTTGTTTTGAAAAGTCAATTGAAATCTTCTTGGATAACACTTCAACTCTTTTTGGAAAATTTGTCTTTTTGACTTAAGAATTCATCTGTTTTATTCGAATTTTGATTTTTCTTGACAAAAAATGTAAGAGTTTGGTGGAAAATGTACTTTTAGTTTAAAATTTATATTTTGGTTTGGAAAAATTAATTGAAATATTTTTTAGATGAAAGATGTCTTTTTGATTTTAAGAACCACGTGCTGCAGCAGAAAAAAAGTTATTGAAAATTTAACTATTTCGCTGAAAATTGACTGTTTGTTTAAATTTAATATTTTAATGTTGAAAAGAGACGTGGAATCTTTTCAGAATGAAAATTCAACTGTTTTGTCAAAAATTCTTTTTATCTTCAAAGATCATCTTTTTTAAGAGCAATTTCATTTTTTTCGGGATAAAAATCCAACTGTTTTCATGAAAATTAAATTGTTTTGTTAAATAGTAAAATATTTTCTGGATGAAATTATTGAATTTTTTTTAAATAAAAAATTCAACTGTTTTGACAGAACTTTAATATTTCTTATATGAAAATGCAACTCCTTGAATGAAAATTTAACTATTTTGTTAATAAGTAATACTTTTTGGTTCAAAATTTACTGTTTGTTTAAATTTTAGATTATGTTGTTGAAAAATGTACTGAAATCTTTTCTGCGTGAAAGTTCAACTTAAAAAAAAGTGCCGCTTTTTATTAAAAATTCCTATGTTGTAGTATAAATTTCATCTTTCTCGGACTTAATTTTTGTTAAAAAATTCATATTTTGAACTTGAAAAGTCAACTGCATTTTTTTGGAGAAAATTCAACGGTTTTTTTTTATAAAAAGCCATGTGTTTTAAGAGAAATCGCTTTTTTAAATTAAAATGCAACTATTTGGTAGGGAACTCAATAATTTTGTTAAAAAGTAATCCTTTTTGGTTAAAAATACATCTTCTTGGATTGAAAATTCTTTTTTTTCATAGAAACTTATTTCTTGTTTAAAAATTCATATATTGATTGTGAAAAGTCATTTAAGGTCTTTTTTTTTAATTCAAATATTTTTGTGAAAATTTATCTTTTTCATAAAAAAATTCATCGATTTTAGTAGACATTAAATTTTTTTTATGTAAATGCATTTTTTTGGTTAAAAATTCTTCTTTTTTGCTTCATTATTAAAATATTTTATGTTATAGTTGAAATTTTAAACTATTTTGTTGAAAATGTAACTTTTCTATTTTTTTAAATTGACCTTTTTAAGTTATAAAATTCTCCTTTTATGATAAAAAAATAATTTCCTCGGTTCAAATATTAGTTTTTGATGAGTAAAAAAGCATCAGATTTGACTATAAAATATTTTATTTAAGATCGAAAAAATCTACTTTTTCATGAATAATTTTATACAAAATGAACATGAAAAAGATTCACAATAAAAAACCTATCTCGTTTTAAATTCATCTTCTTGAGGAAATAGAATAGATCAGAAGGACAAATTATCTTCAAAACAGTTGAATTTTCAAACGTAAAATATGATTTCTTAATAAAAAAAAGTAATTTTCTACAAAAAAATGTAATTTTTATGAAGATAGTTTAATTCTGAACAAATAAGTTAATCCTAAACAGAGTTATTTTTCAACCGGTTGAATTTTCAAACTAACAATATATATTTTTAACCGAAAAGATTCGTTTTTGAAAAAGAACACGAATTATCAACAAACAAGTTATATTTTCAACAAAAGAGATGAATTTTTAATTAAAATCTTGAATCCTAAAACAATGAATTATTAACAAAAGTATTCAACTCAAAAGATGATTTTTTGACCCAGAAAATTAATTTTCTAAAAAAGGGATTTATTTACATTTTCAACAAAGGATTATGATTTTAAGAAATTGCGAAAAATGTTAAGATACCCGGTTGATCCGCGCTTGTTAACTTTACAATTTAGTGAAGTAGACACTTTGATCAGTATCATTTTACAGGCAAATATGGTTACCCCGCCTACCAAACTTGTAACATCAAAGACTCACAATCTCTCAGGCAATTGACCTACATTTGTCCGTTTTGGCGATTACTTAGATTAATAGATGTTAAAGAAGTTAACTAACAGTTATAAAATCTATTTACGACCCAATCGAATAGTGCACACTTCGGAGTTTGCCAGTTTTACCACTCTATAGATCCACGCCTGTCTCTAAAACGAGCACTAAAGTTCTTACACGAGTAACTTAGTTTTATAGAAAGTGTGAGAAAATCGATGGGATCTTTGTCACTTGGAGTGAACAATTTGTCTTTGTCATGCAGTAGATTTCACTTGAAACATTAGAGTTAATTTTTAATCCAATTACGAGCTTCATGCTACAATCAACCAATCTCAAGGTCTCTAACGCGAAAGTACTTTTCAGTTTAGAATTTCATTTCGTGAAACCAGGTTGCATTCAAGTCTGGAAGAGTACCTTCTTTAAATACCCTCCTATTTTTAAATAAGAAATGTAAATCGAATTTTATATAACCGTCACTTTTTTTAAATATTGATATAAACTATAGATTAATTTAGACGACATATTAACTTAAAAGATTAGAGACCGTGCATAAATACTTCCTCACATTTTTAAAGAATTCTTTTTTTTCTCCTGTTTGCAATAAACATCCTCATTTTCTCGTTTATTTGCTTACAGGTAAAATACATTAATAGAACACAATCATCAAAATCTACTCTCAAAAAGACATCTCTATTGGTCAAAAATACAACTACTAGGTTGAAAGTTGAACTACTTTGTTGAAATTTCATTTTTTTCGGTTGAAGTTTCATCTTGAAAATTAATTTTTTTGACTAAAAATTTAGCTAACTTGAAATTTTTGGTTGCAAGTTAAACTATTTAATTGAAAATTCATCTTGTTTAGTTCAGTTCAAGTATTTGTTAAAAAATGTTTATAATTTTTTGATAATTTATCTTTTTTGCAGGAAATTAATCCTTTTGATTAACAAATTAATCCCTTCTGGTAAAAATATAACTATTTACTAAAAAATTACTCTTTTTCGTTGAGAGTTAGTTTTCTTCTATATAAAAATATAAATATTCCATTTATCGTTGAACACTGATGTTTTAAATTGTAAATTCGTTTTTTTTTCTTTAAGAATTCTACTATTTGGTTGAAAATTTAATTATTTTGTTGATAAAGCAAATATTTTGTTAAAAACATTTTTTGGGAATAGTTGAACTATTTGACTGAACAACTTTATTAAAAATTAATTTTGTTGTTATTGAAGATTCATCTTTTTGGTAACTGTTCCATTTTTAATTGAAAATTGATATTTTTAATTTAAAATTGATCTTTTCTAGTAGAAAATTCGTCTTTGCTGGTTGAAAATTAATTTTCTTTATTCCAAATTAATGCAGTTTGTTGATATTTCATCTTTTTTGTAGAAAATAATTCTCGTTGGTTAAAAATTACATTTTTCGGTTGAAAATTAATCTCTGGTTAAAAATGTAACTATTTTACGTAAATTATTATTTTTTTCATTAAAAATTAATGTCCTTTACTGAAAACGTAACTATTCCATTTTTGTTTGAAAATGGATATTGAATTGGTAGAAAATTCGTATTTTTGGCGAAAAATTAATCTTCTTGGTAGAAAATTCATCCCCTTTGTTTAAAAATTTAACTGTTTGGCTAAAAATTATTCTGTTTTGGTTTATGATTCAACTATTTTGGTGAAAGTTACTATTTTTTGTTTGAAAATCCAACTTTTTTGTAGAAAATTCGACTTTTTTCCTTGAACCTTCAACAATTTTATAGAAATGCAAATTATTTTGTTGAAAATTAATTTATTTATTGAACATGCATATTTTTTGGAAAAAATTAACTAAAAGTTTTCTCTCTTGTTAAAAATTCTTCTTTTTGGTTTTAAACTATTTTGCTAAAAAATTTTGATTGGTTAAAAAATTAATTTTTATTAATTCCTCTATTTGGTTGATGATTCAGCTTTTGTAAAAAATTAGTCTTTTTTCCTCAAATTGAGCTGGTTGATCATTCGTTTTTTGCATTGAAAATATCTTTTTTAAACTAAAATTGGAACTATTTCATTTTGGGTTATAAACTTATTTTTTAAGTTAAAAACTCAACTATTTATTTAAAAATTCATGATTTTTTTTGTGAAAAATTCGACTTTTGGTAGAAAATTAATTGAAAATAAATTTCAAATATCAGCTATTAGGTAAAAAATTTAACTAATTTTGTTAGAAAAATATTCGTTGATTCTAGACGATTCTGAAGCTATTTCATTGTTTGTATTATTCATCGACATCATTTCTAAGTAGTGATTCGTTGCATGGTGGAGAATCTAGTTATAACGTCAGTCCCACCAAACTGTGGTAAATATGGAGGGGTGGGACAGAACTGGAACCGAGAGAAATATTTGAAAAATCGATTTTTAATGTAAAACTTTTTTCGTTAACAGAATTCAAAATTGATGCAAAACGGAAAAGATTCGTTGATTCTAGACGATTATAAAAGTATTTGATTGTTTGTATTATTTATCTTAATTATTTCCAAGTTAAGTAGTGATTTGCCGTATGGTGTAGAGTCTAGTTATAACGTCAGTCCCACCAAACTTTTGTAAAATAGTGGGAGCGGGCAGAACTGCAACCGAGAGAAATATTTCAAAAGACAGTTTTTAAAATTTCATTTTTTTCGTTAACATAATTCAAAATTGATGCAAAAACAGTCAAGATTAATTTATTCTAGACGATTCTGAAGCTATTTCATTGTTTGTATTACTTATCTAAACCATGTCCAAGTTAAGTAGTGATTCGACGCAAGGTGGAGAGTCTATTTATAACGTCAGTACCACCAAACTTTTGTCAAATAGTGGGGGCGGGCAGAACTGGAACCCAGAGAAATATTTGAAAAATTGGTTTTTATGGTTAAAATTTTTTCGTTAAGCTAATTCAAAATTGATGCAAAAACAGAAAAGATTATTTGATTCTAGACGATTCTGAACCTATTTCATTTTTTCTATTATTCATCGAAATCATGCCCAAGTAAAGTAGGAATTCGTCCTATGGTGGAGAGTCTAGTGATAACGTCAGTCCCACCAAACTTTGGTCAATAAGTGGGTTGGGACAGAACTGGAACCGAGAGAAATATTTGAAAATTCAGTTTTTATAATTACATTTTTCTCGTTAATATTATTCAAAATTGATACAAAAATGAAAAATATTCGTAGATTCTAGACGATTCTGAAGCTATTCGATTGTTTTTATTATTTATCTAAATCATGCGCACGTTCAGTAGTGATTCGTCGTATGGTGGAGAGTCTAGTTATAACGTCAGTCCCA
>JAWWLR010000148.1:20114248-20126429 GCA_035041075.1 Acraspis erinacei | reverse complement strand
ATTTTTCTTTCCTCCTTTTTATTTTTGTCTAAATGAAGAATTAATTCTTATTTTCTTTTCTTTTTTTAGAAGAGGAATGGGAAGGCGTTTTTTCAGATTGCAATGGGGACATTTTATGGTGGTTGTCCAAATTTGGTCGTTATATTCTTGATTATTTTCAGGAATTTTTCACAATATCTTGAATGTTGGACGTTAAAAAGAGATTTTAAATTTGATTTTGATCTTATTTAAATTTCTTGAGTTTTGAATTGGCTGACTTGGATTGGAGGCCATTTCTATACAAGGTTATTTTATACCTGGTTTGCCTTTTAAACTTTCATTTCATTCTCAGCATTCATGGAGAGAGCTTCGTAGCAGCTGTTGTTCCTGCTTGCTGGAATTTTTATTTTGTTTTATTTTATTTTCCTTTCTTTTATTTTTATTTTATATTTTTTTATTTATTTATTTATTTTATTTTATTTTGTTTCATTTTGTTTTATTTTGTTTTATTTTGTTTTCTTTTATTTGCTTTTATTTTGTTTTATTTTGTTTTATTTTATTTTGTTTTATTTTTCATTATGTTATTTTTTGTTTTGCCTTGATAAGGGTGCTGTGTGAGTTCCGAAACGTTGGTGATTATTTTTTATAAATGTTTTTATGGTGATTTGTTAATGGTAGAAATAAAGAGGACGAATTTTCAGGATTATTTTCAGGAATTTTTCACAATATAACTAATCCAGCTAATCTTCATAATTTTAGTAAAAAATCATATCTTTAGTTGAAAGTTTAACTTTTTTTTAAAATTGATGTTATTAAATTGAAAACTCAATTATTTAATTAAACACTGAATTAATTTTTAAAGATTTCTCTTTTCATTAAAGGTTCATCTCTTTAGTTACATTGACTTTTTTTGCTTGGCTGAAAAATCTTTATTTGTTGAAAGTTCGTCCGTTTCATGAAAAATTCATCATTATAGTTTAAATTTAATTTCTTTCATTGAAAATTGGACTATTTTGTTGAAATTTTTTTTTTTTTAATCATTTTTTTACTAAAAATTCAACTTTTCCTTTGTTTGTAAAAAATTAATCTTTTTTGGTTGAAAACTCAACTTTTTCGTTGAAAACTCAACTTTTTGGTTAAAAATGCAACAATTTTGTTGCAAATTTTTTTTTCTCTTGATTGAAATATCAGCATTTACAATTTTCGTTGATAATTCATCTTTTTGTTGAAAATTCACCTGTCTTCTGAAATATTAGCAGTTTTTTTCTTGAAAATTGAGTTATTTGATTACACATTATTTTTTTAATTTAAGTTAATTATTTTTTGTTAAAAAATTCTACTGTTTAGTGAAAAATGCATCTTTTTGGGTAGCAAATTCAAATATCGACAATTGCATTTTTTTGTTGAAAATTTTTTCTTTTGGATAGAAATTTTTATTATTTGTTGGAAAATTTAGGGCTTGAACTGAACCGTTTTTTATTGAAGTTTAGTCTTTTTTATTTTTCAATTCGAGCACGGTATGAGTCATATTTTTTTATTTAAATAAATTTGAAATTTTTTAATTGGAATCGAAAATTATTTAAAACAGAAAGAAAACTCTTAAAAGTAGGTGCATTCCTAGATTATTTAAGGGAAAAAAGTGTCATTTTTCGAGCAAGAATATCCAATTAATATTGAAGGACAGAAAGTTTCTGCGATATCCGATCGGATATAATTTCACAAATATAGGTCATGCTTGACCGTGTTTATAAATGAAGAGATTCTCGATGGAAAGTTACCTTTTTCTGAGAGTATTTTCCCGGCTGACAACTTGTGGTTGCGATTTCTTAATAATTATCAGAAGAGTAGGAAAAGTTGAAAGATTTTATAAAAAAATATGAATTTACGGTCGGTGCGACTATCCGTTGATTAGATAGGGGCACGATTCAAATTCACGCTTTCTACGCTCCAGTTATTCAAACTGTGTCACCAATCACCCATCAATGAAAATCAAATTTAGATCTCCAGTGAATTATTTTCAGATTAATTTCAGATAAAAATAGGATAATAAAATAATTTAAATTACAAACTTCAAACTCTCTCCAACTCTGGTTTCAAGAAATTTCCACTTTTTCTCCTTTTTTCGCTTGAATGCGAAATTAACTAATAGAAAATAATTAATTTTGGTTAGAAATCCTACCATTAATTAAAATCTCAACTTCTTTGTTGAAAAATTAGTTTTTTTTATTATACATTTATTTTTGGTAGAAAATTTTTTTTCTTTGGTGTAACTTTAGGTAACTCTTTTCAATTGAAAAGTTCACTATTATACTTTTGGTTCAGAATTAATTCCTTTTGATAGAAAATTTAAATATTTTGTTGAAAATTCGAGTATTTTATTACTAGCAAATTCGCCTTTTTGGTTTAAAATTTCACAACTTGGTTAAATTTGTTTTTCTTTATTGACTGAAAAATCTTTCTCAGCTAAAAATTTATGTTTATGGTTTCAAAATAAATTCTTTTTGGTTAAAAATGAAAATATTTGTTTGAAAATTAATCTGGTTTAGTGGAGAATTCAACTATTTAGTGGAAATTTCGCCCTTTTGGTAGAAAAATAATCTGCTTGGTTGACATTTTTTTTTAAAGCAATTTCATAATTTTTGTTTGAAAATACAACTGTTTGGTTGAAAACTATTTTTTGTTGTTAAAATTTTCAACTATTTTGTTAAAAATTTAACAATTTTATTGAAAAATCATATTTTCGGTTTATAGACTCAACTATTTTATAAAGCCATTATCTTTTGGACTACAAAATATCACTGTTTTGTTAAAAATAAACTTTTTTTAAAAAATTCATATTTTGGGATTGATATAAATTTAACGGTTTTGCAAAAAATTAATATTTTTTAATTAAAAACTCATCTCTCTTGGTATAAATTTCTTCTGTTTTGTTTGAAAAGTTAACTGTTTGGTTTAAAATGAACTTTTTTGTTGAAAATTTATATTTTTATTGACAATTCATCTTCTTGTTTTTTAGAAAAATAATATTTTTTTGTTAAAAACTCATCTCTTTTAGTAGAATTTTCTTTATTTTTTTGACTGAAAATTCAACTATTTAGTTGCAAATTATCCTTTTCTCGAAAATTCATCTTTTTGGTAGAAATCTCAACTACTTTATTAAAAAATCGACTTTTTTGGGTTCAAAATAATGCATCTTTTTTGGTAGAAATTTCTTCTTTTTTCTTAAGTTATATTTTTTGGTAAATATTCGTCTTATTGGCTGAAAATTAACTTTTTGTCCAAAATACATATTTTCAGTTCAAAAATTTAACATTCTCTTGAAGAAAATTTTATTGTCTGGTTTTAAAATTTCAAAATTTGATTAGAAAATTCCACTATTTGATTCAAAATTAACATTTTGGTTTAAGAGAAAACATTTTTGTTCAAAATTTGTCTTCTTGGTTTTAATATTATTCATTCCTTTTGGTAGAAATTTTTACTTTTTTATTTGAAAAATCAAATATTTGGTTGAAAATGAACTTTTTTGACAAAAATTCACAATTTCATTTAAAACATTCAACTTTTTTGAAGAAAATTTGTCTTTTGAGTTTAAAAATTTCAACAGTTCTGTAAAAAAAATTCCCACTATTTGATTGAAAATAAACTTTTTTGTTAAAAATCCATATTTTTGTTGGAAAATTCAACATTTTCGCAGATAATTTACGTTTTTGGCTGCAAAATCCAACAGTATTGTTAAAAATTAATTTTTTTTAATTTCACGATTCAATTATGTCCTTGAAAATTCGTCTTTTTCATTTTAAAAGTCAACTTTTTGGTTAAAAGTTCAACTATTTGGTTGAAAATTTATTTTTGTGTCCGAAAGTCATAATTTCAGTTGAAAAATTAAACTGTCTTGTACAGAATTTGTATTTTGGGTTTCAAAATTCTAAAATTTTTCTGGAAAATTCCATCATTTGATGGAAAATAAACTTTTGTAATAGAAACTTCATATTTTGTGGTTCAAACGGCAACTGTTTGTTTAATAATTAACTTTGTTTTTGAAATTAATATTTTAGGGTTAGAAATGAGATTTTTTTAACAAAAATTCATATATACGGTTGAAAAATTTAACTTTTTCTAAAAAATTAGTCTTTTATAAATACAATTTCAACAGTTTTGTGGATAATTACACTATTTAATTGAAAATTAACTTTTTTATAGAAAATTCATATTTTATTTAGAAAATTCAACGTTTTTGAATAATTCGCCTTTCTGGTATTTTTGGGTTAAAAACTCTTTTCTTTTTGGTAGAATTTTCTTTTTTGTTTTTGGTTGCATAGTCAGGTTTTTAGTTCAACATTCAACTACTTGGTTGAAAATTAATTTTTTTTTAAATTCCTATTTTGGATTGAAAAACTTAATTTTTGTTGTTCCTTTGGTTTTCAAAATTTCAACAATTTCTTAGAAAATTCTACTACTTGATTAAAAATAAACTTTTTCATTCAAAATCCTCATTTTTCGAAGAAAATCGAACTATATTTAGTTGAAAATTAACTTTTTGTTGAAAATTTATATTTCGGAATTAAATCTTCAACGGTTTTAAAGTAAATTTGTTTGCTTGGCGTCTGTTTTAAACATTTTTTAAATAAATCAAATGAAATTTTTTAATAATTTTTTCCACTAAGTATAAACCATATATCATTTTTTGTCTTTGTTTCTTTACTGAAAACCCTTTCTTGTTTGAAAATGCAACACTTTGTTTAAAAATCATCTTTTTTGTTTAAACATTCACCTTCGTAGGTTGAAAAACGTTCGTTCCGAAACAACGCTCATTCAAAAATCGCTGATCAATCTCTCTAGTAATCACCCAAGGCGAAGAGCTTCACAAAGTCATCATGTCTCAATATGAACCAATTATGGTCACTTTCTATTTCAGTACATTTTGAAACCATTTGTTTGTCCCAAATGAAACACTTTCTTTCTGTGCATTGACAATGGTTTATTGTCAATGATCCTGGTAAAAAGCACTGGCCGACCTATTCGTTGACTTTGATGTAATCCAGGACCAAAACCTCTTTCTTATCTTTTCTTCGTTCGAGCGTGGTAAGTTTGCCGAGGGAACAATGACTTCAATAGTTGTGTACAGCGTCTTGAGATTACGTTCAATTCAGTTCATGAGTTGCAGCTCAACGAATATAATAATGCCGAGCGTGATCTTCGATGAAACTGATTTCGTTCCTGGGGCACTTGTTGTAGTTAAAATGTAGGTATTCGATCCGATATAAAACCGGTTATGGTTTGCTATTTACTATACGATATCTCATAGAGCTTTAATTCAGTTGGCGATTTTATTAGTAGTTGACTTCCTTGTAGGAAGTAAATAGTTAAATCAAGTATCGACAAGGGCTTTTAGAAAACACTAGTAATTAAGACTTTTAATTATCCTATGGTGAGACAAAAGTTTTGTTAGGTGAACAAGAGATTGGTTGCACGAACAAGAGTTTGATTGGAAGAGCAAAAGTTTGATGGGATGTACAAGTTTGGTTGAACGAGCAAAAGTTTGGACGGACCAACAAGAGTGTGTTCCGACGATCAAGAGTTTTGCTACTGAACAAGAGTTGGTCGGATAAACCGGAATTTGTTTAAACCAAAAAGAATTTGGTCGGACGAAACAGAGTTTGTTTAGATGAACACGAGTTTGGTTGCTGATCAAGAGTTTGGTCGGAAAAACCATAGTTTTTTTTTGACAAACAAGAATTTTAACAGACGAATCAGAGTTCGTTTGTACGAACAAGAGTTTGGTCAGACAAACCATAGTTTTTTTTGGAGAAACAAGAATTTTTACAGAGGAATCAGAGTTCGTTTGGACGAACAAGAGTTTGATGGGACGTACAAGTTTGGTTGGACAAACAAAAGTTTGGTTGGACGAACAAAAGTTTGGACGCACCAACAAGAGTGTGTTCGGATGATCAAGAGTTTGGCTACTGAACAAGAGTTGGTCGGATAAACAAGAATTTGTTTGGACCAAAAAGAATTTGGTCGGACGAAACAGAGTTCGTTTAGATGAACAAGAGTTTGGTTGTTGAACAAGAGTTTGGTCGGACAAACCATAGTTTTTTTTGGACAAACAAGAATTTGAACAGACGAATCAGAGTTCGTTTGGACGAACAAGAGTTTGGTTCCTGAATAAGAGTTTGGTCGGACAAACCTGACTTTGTTTAAACGAACAATAATTTAGTCGGATGGAACATAGTTTGTTGGGATGAACAAGAATTTGGTTGCTGAACAAGAGTTCGGTCCGAGAAACCATAGTTTGTTTGGAACAACAAGAGTTTGGCCGGATGAAGTATATTTCTTTTGGTCGAAGAAGAGTTTGGTTGCTGAACAAAAGTTTGGTCGGACAAACCATAGTTTTTTTTAGACAAATAAGAGTTTGGACATACGAATCAGAGTTCGTTTGGACGAACAAGAGTTTGGTTACTGAACACGATTTTGGTAGGACAAACCAGAGTTTTTTTGAACGAACAAGAGTTCTGTTGGACGTCCAAAAAATTTGGTTGGACGATCAAGAGTTTGGTCGGACAAACCAGAGTTTCTTTGGGCTAAAAAGATTTTGGTCATAGTTTTTTTTTAGACAAACAAGAATTTGAAGAGTCGAATCAGAGTTCGTTTTAAGAACAAGAGTTTGGTTGCTGAACACGATTTTGGTCGGACAAACCAGAGTTTGTTTGGAGCAACAAGAGTTCTGTTGGACGTCCAAAAAGTTTGGTCGGACGAAGAACAGTTTGGTTACTGATCAAGAGTTTGGTCGGACAAACCAGAGTTTCTTTGGGCCAAAAAGATTTTGGTCATAGCTTTTTTTTAGACAAACAAGAATTTGAAGAGTCAAATCAGAGTTCGTTTGTAACAACAAGAGTTTGGTTGCTGAACACGATTTTGTTGGGACAAACCAGAGTTTGTTTGGACGAACAAGAGTTCTGTTGGACGTCCAAAAAATTGGGTCGGATGAACAAGAGCTTGGTTACTGATCGACAGTTTTGTCGGACAAACCAGAGTTTCTTTGGACCAACAAGAGTTCAGTTGGACGTTCAAAAGTTTTGTTGTACGAACAAGAGTTCTCTTCGGTGAACGAGAGTTCTGTTGGTCAGGAAAGAGTTTAGTCGTGCAAACCAGAGTTTGTTTAGACCAACAAGAGTTTTGTTGAACGAACAAGAGTTTGGTCGGGCAAACCAAAGTTTGTTTGGGAGAACAAGAGTTCTGTTGGATGTCCAAAAGTTTTGTTAGACGAAGAAGAGTTATGTTGGGTGAACAAGAGTTCTGTTGACCAAACAAGAGTTTCGTCAGACGAACCAGAGTTTGTTTGGAAGAACAAGAGTTATTTATGTGTTTGTTTGGGCGAACAAGAGTTCTGTTAGACGTCCAAAAAGTTTGGTCGAACGAGCAAGAGCTTGGTTACTGATCATAGTTTGTTTGGACCAATACATACTCATATTTTTTATTTCTTTTACATAGAAAAGTTCATAAAACAAATGACCTGGCACCTGGAAGAGTTTGGTCGGAAAAACTAGAGTTTTTTTTGGACATATTTTCGGTGTGAGGATTCAACTCTTTCGTATAAATGTTGACTCTTTTAGTTAAAATCAACGATTTTAAATTTTTAATTATTTTTTTTATAATATCAATAACTACATTTTTCCTTGAGAATTCATCTTTGCTGATTAAATTCAACTGTTTTTCATTAAAAATAATTCTTTTTGGATGAAATACCAACTATTACATTTTTTGTTGAAAATTGATCTCGGTAATTGAAAATGTAACTATTTGTTGAAAATTCGTTTTTTTGTGTGTGAAAATTACTTTTATACTTATTATTTTTGTTTTGGTTAAATTCAATAGTTTTTTAATTTAAAATGAAAATATCTTTTTATTGAAATATTAACTATTATATGATTTGTTGAGAATTTTTTTTTAGTTGGAAACTCAACTTCTTGGTTTAAAGTTGAAGTATTTTGTGAACAATTCTTTTTTTTCTGAGAATTCACCAATTTTGTTGTAAATAACATTTTTTTTTTAAATTCATGATTAAGGTTGAAAATTTAACTACTTTGGTAGAAAATTAAACTATTTATGTGAAAAACTAAAATCATCTTGCGAAAACTCATTTTTTAAATAAAAATTAATTTTCTACCTTAAAATGTAGCTATTAAATTTTTGGTTAACATTTTTGATTCAAATTTTTGGACATCCAAACAAATTCTTTGAAATTTGTTCAAATTTGTATACTATCCTGAAATTCTTTGTAATTTGTTAAAATTTAATAAAATCTTTTGAAATCCCGTAAGATCTGTAAGTGCTCTAGAAATACGTTATAAATTCCTTCGAATGTGTTAAATTCCTTCAAATCTTTAAAATACATTGAGGTTCTATGAAATCCTTTAAATCTGCGGAAAATCGATAAAATCCTTAAAATAATAAAATCTGTGAAACATTATTTATTTCTATACTAATTTTCATATAATGATTTTCCTAGAATTGCGACAAAAATTATAAGAAATTAACTTTTACTGTCTCTGTACTCACGTATTCTCTATTTTTCTCTTGCTTTTTTTTATCTAGAATTACTTTGCCTGATTCGTCACACATTAAAACCGTATTCAACGTACTCTGAAATCGTAAAAGCAGTTAGCTGCAATTTAGAAATCCCGAAAAAATTTGTTACATTTTACTGTGAAGATATTATGTTAAACCTTTAGATAAAAGTAATGTTGTGAATTATTTTCCTTTCTTTTGTAAATAATAGTCTAGATTCATTTCCGCATTTTATTAACTCGTGTTATGACTAAAGAAAGTAGAAAAAATGTTAAATTTATAGGTCGCGGTCTTTGAAATCTTATCTTTGATTTAAGCCAACACAACTTAAAAAACAATTTGTAATTAAAAAGCGCAAAAAAATCATAATTAGCATTACAAACTCGCCAAAACCCAATTTTTCACTTATGGTTTTTCTTGGGATCCTAAAAAGTAGAAATAAAGATAATATTTAAAAATTAATTTTGGATTTGTATTCTATGGGTAATTGTGAAGCAAGATGTTTAGTTTCAATTCTATTCCCCTAATATTGACGATTCTGAATAAAATTTAAAAAAGCTTCTTTTTTTCTTATAGTTAATTGAATTTCATAAGGCTTGCGGAACTTCTAAACATAATTTAAAAAACACACTTTTTTGTGTCGAATTGAACATAACGAAAAAATGAAAAAATATCATGAAATCAGACCCTGAAAAATGGCAGTTTTTCGTTTTTTCGTTAGGTTCGCCCAAAAACAGAATCAAGCAGATTCTTTTCCTGATGTGTTCTCTTCCGGATGGTACAAAAAAGGAATGACAAGTCGAAATATCATCTGATGTACAATAAATTTATTTTGCAAATACTTTTTGGGTCCATGATTCCAAATATTTTTTCAAAATTTCAAAATTCAAAATGGCGGACACAATTTGGCAGCAAACATTTTCTAAATTCGACTAAATTTTTATTATATCCATTTCAAAAACATTCTGTAGCCTGCTGGATTTAAATACGCCATAAAAATTTCAAAAATAAAATTGGCCAATCTTATACATTGCCCAAATCAAAAAAAAATCCTATAAGTGCATAAAACTTATTTTATAATAGTGCTTCAAGTTCCTGATTTCAAACAGAAAGCAAATTTTTGTCTTTAAGTTTGTATTCTACGGAAAAAAATATTGAAATGTTCCATCAGTTGATGATAAACAGAATTTGGTTATTTGATTTTATTTTAAATCTTGTTTGAAAATAATTAACAATAATAGTACCAAAAATAATTGTTTAAACAATTTATTATTATTGTTAATAATATTATCTTTGAATAATAATAGATAGTTGCGGTTTTTTTTTATGAATCCATTAACTTTTTGTCGATCTTTTCATTAGAGTGAAGTAACAATTAATTCGTTTTGACAAAAATGATAGTTTAAACAATTTATTATTATTGTACATGATATTCTCTTTGGATAATGGTAGAAAGTTACGGTTCTATCTGAAACTTTTAAGTCTTTGTCTATTTTTCATTAGGAGTGACTTAATGATTATTTAAATGGAGCAAAAATAATTGTTTAAACAAATTTTTATCGTTAATAACTGTCTTTGTATATATTAATGGCAGACAGTTGGGCTTTTTTCTGAAAATTTTAACTTTTTGTGCACTTTTCAATTAGCGAAGTAATAATTAATGCAAGTCAATAAAAATAGCTGTTCCTAATTATATTTCCTAATTATTATTATAATAAAAACAATTCACTTAAAAAATTAAAATATTACTTAAAAAATAATCAGAAAAAAATCAGCTTTCTCGCATTACTCTAAGAGAAGATATTTACAAACAAGAATCAATTCTTTAAATAAGCATGCTTATTAACTTGCATTCATTATTGACTGACTAAGTGAAAAGTGGACAAAAAGTTTAGGAGTTCAGAAAATACCGCAACTTTTTAGCCCTCATTTAAGAGAAGATAGTTATAAATAATTATAAATTGTTTAAACAATTATGTTTCTTCACTTGCATTATTCATTACTTTACGGATGAAAAAGTGGATAAAAAGTTGAATATTTTGGAAAAAATGCAACTATTTAGCATTAATAAAAGAAAGTTATAAACAATATTAATTTGTTTAAATAATAATGTTTGCTCAATTGAATTAATTATTAACTCACCCTAAGTGAAAAGTAGACAAATAGTTGTAAATTAAAAAAAAACTTTGTAGCATTATTCAAATTGAATATCTTTATAATAATATTAAATTGTTTATTCAATTAATTTGGTTAAATCTAGTTAATTACTTAACTCAATTTAATTGCAAATTTGACGAAATTTTATTTTTTTAATTGAAATTTTCTATCATTAATCTAAGAGAATATTTTGAACAATAATAATAAATTGTAAAAGCAGTTATGTTAGAATTAATGAAATGTTATCACCCTCTAATCGAAAATTGGATAAACAGAGAAACATTTTTTTTTAAACTGGGACTTTCTACCTCTATTCTAAGATAAAATTGCTAAAAAAATAATAAATAATTCAAATAATTTAGTTAAACACAAAAATTTATTTTTTTATTATGGAAAATACGATGTAAACTTCTGGGGTTTGTGCCACTTCTAAATATAATTTTTTTTCAAACAAAAAAAAAATCGATTTTCGTGTGTATTCGAACAAATTTCTAGGCAATATGCAAGAGAATTCAAGATAAAAAACTTGGACCACCCTAAAGTTAGGTCACAAAACTTGAGGTCTGGAAGCTAGGGCATTTTTTGGAATTTAAAAATTTTTTAATGAATAAAAATGATCTTAGGGGTTGAAAACGAGGGTATTTAGAAAGAGGTAGGGATAATAAACTTTTTTTGGTATCTTTGGACATCAAATGTAACCATTCTGAAGCATAAAATTTTATTTTTGGAAGTTAAAGCATTTTTTGGGGATTTTTTATTATTTAAGGGGTGAAAAACGAGGGACTTCCGGAAGAGATAGGGAAATGAAACTTTTTTTGGTGTTTTTAGACATCAAATGGAACCATTCTGAAGCATGACATTTTAGACCTGAAACTTAGGGTATTTTTGGAATTTTTTTCGATTTTTAATTATTTTGGGGGTTAAAACGAGGGTGGTCCGAAAGAGATAAGGGAATAAAAAACTTTTTTATTTACATTTGGAAATCAAATGGAGCCATTCTGAAGCATAAAGTTTTAGATCTGAAATTCAGCTCATTTTTTTATTATTTTTTTTTATTATCTTGGGGGTCTGGAAGTTATGGAATTAAATTTTTTTCGATTTTTAACTATTTTGGGATTTGAAAACGAGGGCGACCCGGAAGAGATAAGGGATAAAAAAACTTTTGTCGTATGTCTTTGGAAATAAAATGGAATCATTCGAAAGCATAAAATCTTAGACCTGAAATTTAGGTTTTTTTACTATTTTTTCAGTTTTTAATTAATTGGGTGGCAAGGGGAATTCAAATGTTAGGACTCGCTCGAAAAGTTTTTTTTTTGTAAATTCTTTTTTTGTAAACATTTGCAAACTTTAACGAGGAATTTTTTTTGACGATTATTAAAGTAAACCGATCGATTTTTGGGTACAGTAGAAGTCCGATAACTTGCCGTCCGATAAGTGTACACTCCCCTTAAAACGTCATCACACGTACGGCACGCAC
>JAWWLR010000148.1:20098653-20110553 GCA_035041075.1 Acraspis erinacei | reverse complement strand
TTCAAAAATATAAAAATCAATGACTGGGAGGTACAGTTTTATTAATTTGGTTTTTCAGTATTTTTCTGATTGAACTATAAATTTTGTTCCATGTTTAAAAAACTCATTATAAATTCCAGAAACGAATTTCGAATTTCCGAACTGGATCACCTAATATTGTATCTTCTAGATTAAGAAATTGGAAGTAGAAACATAATAACGGCTTTATAACACTTGAAATAAAAAACTTGTAAGAAAGAGAAAAAAGCGCGAATAAACGACCTGACCACTTTTGAGAAAATTGCGTTATTAGTGGGTACATTAAGATAATTTTCTCACTCCAGTTTCTGTACCTACTTCTGGCGAGTCGGAAGCGTTGCTGCAATTCAACAAGCGAATTCAGTTTTGAGATAATAGTTTCTTACAATAATGTATAATAATAAAAGGAAGAAAATGTTTAGTTTTTTTTTATAATAGTTATGTGATAATAGGTTCTTACAACAATGCATAATGCTAACAGGAAGAAAAACACTTCATTTTTCCTCTACTTCTTGATCACAGGTGTATAATTTACACCTCGGTGTAAATTGCATAACTGAATAGAATTGTTTACGAAGGCTTCCTTTTTATAGACCAAAAACGACTCAATTTATTCCATCAGGGTGGCGATTTGGCGAACGATTTTAAATTCCCGGTTTTTCCTGGTCAAATAAAAGTAACACTCATATCTGTCGCAAAAAGTAAACATTTTAAATCATGGCGTTCACTTTAAACAACCTTTAACACAACAGTGAAAAAATTACAATGTAAATAAATTTTTAAATCAAATTATGAATCCTTAATTGAAATACTATAATTTTTAACAAAAAAGATACATTTTTAAACAATAAAGTTAATTTGCAAACAAAAAGATTAATTTTCCACTAAAAAATATAATTTTTCAAGAAAATAGATGAATTTTAACGCAATAGTTTAATTTGCAATCAAAGGAGACAATTCCCAAACAAATAGTTGAATTTTTTAACTAGAATTCTACAGATGAATTTTCAAATAAAATGATGAATATTTAGCTGAAATACTTGAATTTTTAACAAAAAGGATGAATTTTTTGACAGTAAAATTATTTTCAAACAGAAAGATTAATTTTCTGTCAAAAAGTACAATTTTTCATCAAAATACATGAATTTTAACAAAATAATTGAATTTGGAATCAAATCAGACAAATTTTCAACCAAATAGTTGAATTTCGAACTAAGAAAAAAAATTAATCTTTTACAGAAAATTTAATAGTTATAAATATCTAGTAAAAAATTAATTATGATCTTAACTGGTCAATTTTCAACTAAAATTATGAATGTTTAACTCAAACAGCTGAACTTTTAACCAAAAAATAATAATTTTTACTAAACAATATTAATTGTCAACCAAAAATTAAATAGTTAAATTCACGGTAAAAAATTCCCTTTCATCCAAAGAAAAAAATATTTTTCAATCAAATAGTTCATTTTTCAACCGGAGGAAATTATTATTAATTAAAATGATGAATGTTCAATAAAAAAAATCATTTTCAACAAAAGAGTGTATTTTACAACCAAATAAATTTTTTTATAACCTAAAAAATGAATTTTCAACTAGAATGATTGGAATATACACTATTCATTAATTTTTCAACGAAATAAATTAACTTTCAAGTTAAAAAGACAAAATTACATAAAAATTGTTAAATTTTGAACTAGAAAGGGTCAATTTTCTGTCCAAAATGAAACGGTTACATTTTTATTTGAAAAAATTAACGTTCAGCCAAACTGATGAATTTTCAACTACAATTATGAATCTTCAACTGGAATTTTTGAATTTTATACCTACCAAAAAGATGAATTTTTAACGAAAAAAAATTAATTTTCTCCAAAAGAAACAAATTTCCCAGAAATTACTGAATTTTCAACCAAAATAATATAATTTTTCATTAAAAATAATAATAATTTTTAACCAAATCGTTGAGATATTTCGTCTAAAGAGATAAAATTTCAACCCAAAATATGTATACTTAATTTTTTTTGTTAAAAATAGTATATATAAAAATAGTTGAATTTTCAAACTAGAAAAATTAAGTTTTTAGTTGAAAAAATTATTTTCAACAAAATAGTTAAATTTTCAAACAGAGATGAATTTTTAATTAAAACTTAATCTTCAAACAAACAGGTTAATTTAAAGAACTGTTGAAGAACTACATGAAAAATTATTAAAATTTGGAAGAGGGACTAGGTACAATTTGAAAACAGAAAGATGAATTTTTAACTAAAATGATGAAGCTATAACTATAATAATTGAATTCTGGACCTAAAAGATGTATCTTCAACCAAAAGTATTAATTGCTACCAAAAATATGAATTTTCTGCTAAAAAAGATAATTTTTTAACTAAATACTGAATAATTCAGTTTTTAAAGAAAACACGAATGTTTAAACAAAAAGATTATTTTTATCTAAGATTAGGGCATATTCTACTAGAATAATAATTACATTTTTACTTAAAAAATAAAATAATTTTCAACAAAAAAAGAAATAAATTTTCAACAAATTAGTTAAATTTTCGGTAAAAAATTATTTTTCATCTAAAGAAACATGTTAGCTCATATTTGAACCTAGAAAATGAATTTTTAATTAAAATGATGAATTTTCAGCTCACCAAATTATTTTTAAACAAAAAGTTTGAACCTTTAACCAAGTAATTTTATTTCCAGCCTAAAAAGTTAATTTTGTCGAAAATGTTAAATTTATGATACGAGTAATTTAAAGGAATCTGTGTTATCATCAGAGATAGTTACAAACAATCTGTTTAGATATCTTTTTCACAACCGTGAAAATAGAAATTAGCCAATAGGTCAAGTTAACTCTTCAAATAACAGCAAATACTTAATGTCATTTTTAGAAAACATTGGAAAACAAATTTCAAAAATGTTCAAAATTAAATTTTGTCTTAAAAATATCTACTCTAATAGCTTAATGGTAAAGTACCCGACCAGCAATCGGAAGTTCCATGGTTCGATTACCAATTGAGAGACGAGAGTAGATATTTTTGCAGAAAAAATGTGATATTAAACATTTTTAAATTTTGTTTTCATCTTGTCTGAAAATGACGTTAAGTATTTTCTGTTATTTGAAAAGTTAACTTGATCGATAGGTTGACCTCTATTTTCACGGTAGTGAAAAGTTATCAACACTGATTGTTGGTAACTATCTCTGATGATAATACAGAATCCTTTAAATTTCTCTGTTTTCAATCCTTCGAAAGAACTCATCTGTATGATTATTTTGTTTCTTTGTTGTATCTTCTTTCAACCAGATAAGAAATTAATTAGAAGATGTTTTATTTTGTTGGTATACTTGCACACACTGCAATCTCGTAAACTCTTGACAATTTCTCTATTTTGAATCCTTTGAAAGAACCTATCTGTATAGTTTGTTTGTTCCATTGATGTATCTTCTTCCGAACGTGTACTGTGATTAGCTGATGTTAATTGATGTTAACCAGCTAAGACATCAATTATACTGGTCCATTCTCCATTCTCCTAAAATGTTAACAATTACTCTTTTTTCAAACCTTTGGAAAAACCAATCTGTATAGTTTTTTTGTGCCATTGTTGTATTTTCTTCCGAACGTGCTGTGTGATTAGCTGATGTTAATTGATTTTGACCATGTAAGACTTTCATTAGAAGATGACGGAGTTTGTCGGTATACTGGTCGATACTCCATTCTCTTAGACGGTTGACAATTTATCTACTTTCAATCCCTCGAAAGAACTGATTTGTATAGTTAGTTTATTTCCTTGTTGTATCTTCCATGATTGGCTGATGTTACTTTATGCTTACCAGATCAGAAATTAATTAGAAGTGCTTGTTTCGTTGTTGTATCTTCTTCCAATCGTGTTGTATGATTGACTGATGTTTGTTGATGTCGACCAGATAAGACATTCATTAGAAGATGATGGATTTTTTTGATATACTGGTCCATACTCCATTCTCTTAGACAGTCGAAGATTTCTCTATTTTTAATCCTTCGAAAGAACTGATTTGTTTAGTTGGTTTACCTCGTTGTTGTATCTATGAAACAATTTTTATTTATTGTTCTCCTATAATCGGCTAATGTTACTTGGTGTTGACCATATCAGAAATAATTAAAATTGTTTGCTTCATTGTTGTATCTTCTTCCAGTCGTGTTGTATTATTGACTAATGTTAGTTGATGTTGTCCAGGTAAGAAGTTAATTAAATTATGTTTTCTTCTGTTGGTGTCCTGGTCCATACTCCGTTCTCTTAGACTTTTGAGAATTTATCTATCTTGATTCCTTTGAATGAACCTATCTCTATAGTTTGTTTGTTCCATTAATGTATCTTCTTCCGAACGTCTAGTGTGATGTTATGATGTTCATTGATGCTGAACAAGTAAGAAATTAATTAGAAGATGCTGGATTTTTTGGTATACTGGTACATACTCCATTTTCTTAGACTGTTGATCATTTTTCTATTTTCAATCCGTTGAAAGAACTAATCTGTATAGTTGGTTTGTTTCTATTAATTAGAAGATGTTTTATTTTGTTGGTATACTGGTCCACACTCCATTCTCTTAGACTGTTGACATTTTCGCTATTTCCAATTCTTTGACAAAATTTATCTGTACAATTTGTTTGTTCCATTGTTGCATTTTCTTCCGAACGTGTTCAGCAATTGGCTGATTGTAGTTGACGCTAGCCAGGTAAGAAATTAATTAGAAGATGTTTTATTTTTTCGGTATACTGGTCCATACTCCATTCTCTTAGACTGCTGACAATTTCTCTATTTCCAATTCTTTGAAAGAACCTATCTGTATAGTTTGTCTGTTCCATTGTTGTATTTTCTTCCAACCGTGTTTTATGCTTAGCTGCTGTTAATTGATGTTGACCAGGATTTAAGAAATTAATTAGAAGACGTTGGATTTGGTTCGTACAATGGTCCATACTAGATCAGTATACAAACAAAATTCAACATCTTCTAAATAAAAAAGAAGGTTTAATGAAATCACTTAGGTTTTCACCTACAATATCATCGATACAATCGAAACAATATATTCTGCTATTGTTATTTCAAGAGTGTTAATTCGATGATAGGAGCGTCAAATTGCACAAATCATTTGACCCGTTTGGTTGGCCATTTGATGCAGTTCATTTCAATTTTTTTACATTTTTTTATCCCTGTGATATTCATATCCAAAGTTATAGGACTACATGAAAAAATCAGATATAATAAGAGACTAAACAAAACTGTTGATACAAAAAAAAACAATAAAATTTAGATTTGTGATAACAGTTTGTTAAAATATTGTACAATGTTCAAAGAAAGATAATTTTTTTTATAATAGTTAGTTACGATATTGTATAAAGATAAGAGAAAGACAAGCACACCATGTTATCTCCACTTGATGGTTGTATCATTTGATGCTCTCATCATTGAATTAACGCTACTGAATTACGAAACCAGATGATTTTTTAGATGATTTCGTAGATAAAAGCTTAAGTGATTTTTTAGGTACGCCTAATCTTTTTGATATAAAATGGACACTGGTATAAACAATTGTATCCATCATCGAATAGATTTTAACTATTCAGAGTAGAGATATACCATTTAATGGTCTTATCATCGAATTAATCGATACTTTCGATGATATCGTAGATAACATGCTAAATGATTTGTTTGGACACTGGTCATCATTTGTATATCAAAAAGATACTCTTATGTAGTCGCGTCCCAATTTTAATTAAATAGTGAAATTACCATAAAAAAGAATTTAGTGATGTTGATTAACTCTTTTAATTCTCAAATGTATTTAATCTAGAATTTATTACTTTTTCAAAAAATGTAAAGACTAAAAAACATTATGAAGAATTATTCTATAATTGCAAACAAAACTTTAATAATGTTCAATGTTAGTAGCTAGAAGTTTTTTCGCAAAAAATGTAAAAAAAGATAGGTAACTATGTGAAAAGTAAGGCAACTTAGTAGTTAAACTTTTAAAAAAAACAATTTTCTACAAAAAATGGAATAATTAAATTTGTAGTTAAAAAATTGATTCTTAAGGAAAAATGTTATAGTTGACGTTTCAACTAAATATGAGTTTTATTTAAATAGAAAACAGCTGAATGCAACGAAAGAAATGAACTCCAAACAAAATAGTTGATACCTTAACGAAAACAGATTCATTTTCAATCAAGAAAATTAATTTTATACCAAGAAGATGAATTTTCAACAGAGTGCTTGGATATTTTAGCTAAGTAAAATAAATTTTCAACCAAAAATGGAATAGTTAAATTTTCAGGAAAAAACATAATTTTTTGGAAGAAAAAAAAGGAATTTGCAACAAATAATCTAATAGTTGATGTTTCAACCGAAAAATTAAATTAATATTAAAAACAGTTGAATTCAACGAAAAGAATTTTGTTACTAAAAATCAAATTGTGAAATGTTTAGTTAAAAAAATAATTATCTACAATAAAAACGAATTTTCAGCAAAAAATGTAACAGTTGGTATTTTAATTTTAAAAAATTTTAATTTTAATAAAAAAACATCAGAATTCAAACAAAAAGATGAATTTTAAAGTGAAAATTTCAGATTTGAAGGAAAATAGATATTTATTATTTAAAGAGAAATAAAATTCAGCAAATTTTTACATTTTTAACCGAGATTGTCAATTTTCTAACAAAAAAGATTAATTTTAAATAAACTGATTACATTTTCAACCGAAAAGATGAATTTTAAATCAGGAAGATTAATTTTCGACAAAAATAGTTGAACTTTTAACTTTAAAAAAATTAATTTTAACCAAATAGCTACATTTTCAGTTAAATTTAATTTTCAACACAAAAAAAAAATTTGAACACAATAGTCTAATTTTGATGCAACAAAATTAATTGATAATAAAGTTTTTCAAATTTCAAGCAAGTAGTTGAAATTTAAGTTAAAACATTTATTTTCAACCAAAAATGAAAGAGATAATTTTGCAGTTAAAAATATTAATTTTTAACCAAAAAAATCAGCAAAATAGTTCAGTGCTGATTCGGTAGAATTAATTTTTAACAAAAGAGTTTAAGTTTCAACAAAGTTGTTAAATTCTTCAACCAGAAAGAAAAATTTTCAGCAAATGAGTGCAATATTCAACTAAGGAAAAGTTTTTAGTCTAAATAGAAACTTTTTTTTATCAAATTGTTAAAAATTCAAGGAAAAAAGCGAATTTTGCACAAAACAGTTGAATTTTCAACCTGCAGATAAGAATTTAAAAAAAGAGTTAATTTTAAGCTTTATTAGCTTTTTATATTAAGCTTTAATTTTTAACAGAAAAGAAGTAAAATTTTGAACCAAAAAGAAAAAAATTTCACCAACAGAGTGTAATATTCAACTAAGAAAAGGATTCTACTCAAAAGAAAAAAAATGTTAACCAAATCGTTAAGTTTTCAAGCAAAAAAAAAAATAAATAAGAATTTGTCTAAAACAGTTGAATTTTTAACCCGCAAATATGAATTAAAAGGAAAAAAATCATTTTCATTTAAATAATTTAATTTACTACAATATTGGTTTAATTTTGAATCTAACAAACAATTTGTAACAAAATATTTTAATGTTGAACAAAATAATTAGACTTTCTACAAAATAATACATTTTTAACCAAAAATATGAATTTGCAACAAATGAGTGTAATATTCAACTAAAAAAAAAGGATTTTAATCAAAGGAGAAAAATATTGACCAAACCCTTAAGTTTTCAAGCAAAAAAGGATAATTTTGTATAAAAAAGTTGAATTTTCAACCCAAAAATACGAATTAAAAAACAAGGTTTATTGTTTTCCAAATAGTTGAATTGTGAGCCCAAAAAACAAATTTAAAAAACAGCTGAATTTTTAACAAAATAATTAGGTTTTCTACCCAACAATTACATTTTTTAACAAAAAGATGAATTCTTAACCAAAAATATAATGTTAAACATTTCAATTAATAAAAAAATTAACTTCTAACTGAAAATAGTTGGACATCCCTCTTAAAAACAATTTTTTAGGAGCCCCGTTTTGGTATACAAATAAAAATAATTTTTTTTTAAATCAGTCAGTTTGTTATGTATGATAAAATCGAAAAAATTTCCCGATCTTGGTCATTCATCAATTCAATCATAAGAGCATCAAATGTCAAATTCTGACTTTAAAGTTATCATCTCTTCGATGTTGGATAAAATTGTTAGAATGTTCTTTTTAAAATACAAAAAACAAAGTCTCTAAATAAATCATTCAAGCTGTTATCTGCAATATAATAAAAAATAGTTTGATCTAGGTAATTCAGGAGTGTCAATTCAATGATAAGAGCATCAATCTCGACATTGAATAGACAAAATCTCTTCGATGATGGATGAAATTTTTTTGAAGAGTGTCCTTTTTGATCTACAAATGAAGACAAGTGACTACAGAAATCAATCAGGCTTATACCAACTATTTCTCTGAAAAAAATATATCTCGCATTTGAAAAGTTAAAATCTTTTCGATGATGGATGGAATTCTTTAAAAGAGTGTTATTTTTCATATACAATGGATGATGACTTTCTAGAAAAATAAGTCACGCTTTGAATGCATCCAACTAAATAGACTTTGGTATAGAAACCGGAACGATAAAATTAGTTTAACTGCTATCTGATGATCTTGGTGTAATTCACTTTTAAAGTGTTTATATTATCTCTAATGTATATTTAAAAAAATTACTTTGCTTTATATTTACGATATCATCAAAAAACTCATCCGGTCTTGGTAAAAGTGTGGTCTCAATTATTTGTCAGATTATCCTTTCTGATGTAGAAAAGACGAGTATTTAAATAAATCAGCCAGGCTCTTGGGGATCAGGGGGGGGGGGTTGAGACATTTTTTATGCAATTTCTGCAAATTCGAAAAATATTTCTCATAGAGATTATCTTTTTAGTTATTAATTTTATTCTTTGGTTGAAAATTTAAAAATTTTCATAAAAGTACATCCTTTTTGTTTGCAAAATAAACTGTTTTGTTTAAGATTCGTATTTTTGGGTTAAACATTCAAATCTTTTCGTAGAACATTAACCTTTTGTTTATGATTCGTATGTTGTTGCTTTTAACTCAACTGAAATTTTTTTTTGGACGAAAACAATTTTCTCGGAAAAATTGTCTTTTTTTTAAAGTTCATATTTTTTAGTAGAAAATTTACTTTTTGTTTAAAGTTGTATCTTGTCTCGAAAAGTTAATTAATATCTTTTTGTATGAAAATTAAACTTTTTTTTTAATTATTCTTTGTGATTTAAAAAGCCACCTGTCATAGTAGAATTTTCATTTTTCTTGGACAAAAATGCAACTGTTTGCTTCAAAATCCAGATTTTTTTGTGAAGAATCATACTTTTTGGTTGAAAATTCTGCTGATTTGTGGAAAATTGAACTATTTCGTGGAAAATTTACTTTTTTTTAAAACTTAATATTTTGGCCTTGAAAACAGAACTGAAATATTTTTTGGATGAAAATTCAACAATTTAAAAAAAATTGAATTAAAAATTTATTTCTTTAAGGGAAATTTCATCTTTCTTGGATGAGAAACAAATTTTTGGTTAAATATTTAACTCTTTTGTTTAAAAGTAATAATTTTTGTTTAAAAATTCCACTGTTTTATGCAAAATCTAACTGTTTCGTAAAAAATGTGCTTTTTTATTATATTTATATTTTGGTATTGAAGAATGAACTGAAATTGTTTTTTAATCAAAATTCCTCTATATTTTAGTACAAATTTAATCTTTCTTGGATAAAAATTCAATTACTTGGTAGAGAATTCTACTATTTTTTAACATTTAATTCCATTTTGTTTGAAAAAATTCGTCTTTTTAGATTGAAAATTAAATTTTTTCGTAGACACTTATTATTTGTTAAAAAATTCATATTTTGATTTTGAAAACTCAACTATTTTCTTGAAAATTTAACTATTTTATAGGAAATTTAATTTTTGTTAAAACTTAATATTTCGGTCTTGAAAAGAGAACTGAAATATTTTATTGATGAAAATTCAACTATTTTTTTCAATTAAAAATTAATTTCTTTGATGTAAATTTCATCTTTCTTAGATAAAAATGCAACTATTTAGTAAAGAATTCAACTATTTTGTTTAAAATTCTGCGGTTTTGTTGGGAATTTAACTATTTCGTAGAAAATTAAATTTTTCTTTAAATTAAAAATGTTGTTGTTGAAAAGACAACTAAAATATTTTCTGAATGAAAAATCAATTATTAAAAAAAAATCTTTAATTATATTCATTCTTTTTAATAAAAATGTCATCTTTCTTGAATAAAAATGCAACTTTTTAGTAACAATTCACCCATTTCGTTAAAATTTATCCTTTTTAATTGGAAAAAGTTGTAGTTATAAACTGAAAATTCCATTTTTTCGTAGACACTTATTTCTTCTTTAAAAAGTCATATTTTTATTGTAAAAAGTCAACTGAAATCTCGTTTAACAGAAAATTTATCTTTTTGATTTTTTTGTATTCAACTATTTTGTTCGAAAGATTTGGTTGTTTCAATTTGTTATACAATCTTTTTTTTTAAGATCTATATTTTTAGTTGGAAATTAATATCTTTGATTGAAGGTGGAACTTTTTTGTTGTAATTCATATTTTTAAATTGAAAATTCAACCACTTAGGTAAAACTTAAATAAAATTCTTTTAAAAATTTGTTTTGAAAGCTTATGTTTTTGGTTGAAAATTTAACTGTTTAGTGGAAAATTCTTTTTTTGTTTGAAATTAACTTTTTATCTGAAAATATATTTTCTCCATTTTTTTAGACTTATCTTTTTTAGTTAAAAATTCTCCTTTTTGGTAAAAAAAAGAATTTTCTTAGTTTGAAAATTCATTTTTGTTTAAAAATGCATCAGTTTCGTGGAAAATTAATTATTTTCTGAAGTCATATTTTTGGTTTAAAAATGCAATTTTTTACAGTAGGAATGACATTCTGTTGTTTACAATAAATTAATAAATTTGAAAATTTAAAATTTGTATCTGAAATTCTGTTTTATTCCGTTTAAAAAAGATTCTAGTTTAAAATTATTACAAGATTAAAATGCTGCTATTTGAATATTAATGATCAAGGAAAATAAAAAATTAGTCAAGGAAAAATCAGGAAACTTTCAAAATGAAATTCTCGAACACCTGCCTAATTCTACTAGCAATAGCTAGTAAAGAATTTCTAGAAACTAAAATTCACCCAATATTTTTATAAAGTTTTAAAAAAAATTTATCTGGTTTAAAAGAAATTTCATCTTTTTTGAATAAAACGTGGATTAAAATACAAGAATTTTGTTTAAAAGTCTTTTTTTTTTCTTTGTTAAAAATTCATATTTTTGGGTAGAAAATGCAACTATTCTCATACAAAATTTCATTCTCATTTAAAACTTATATTTTTATGCCGAAATATCAAACTAAAATCTTTTTTTGGATGAAATTCAACGTATGGGTTAAAAATTAAAATACAATTTTCGCAGAAGATTTACTTCTTCTTTCTGAAAACTTATATTTTGATGTTAAAATGTCAAAATAAAGTCTTTTTCGAATAAAAATTAAATTATTTTTTAATTTTAATTTTTGATTTAAAAAT
The DNA here is from genome assembly GCA_035041075.1 of Acraspis erinacei. Lineage (NCBI taxonomy): Eukaryota > Metazoa > Arthropoda > Insecta > Hymenoptera > Cynipidae > Acraspis > Acraspis erinacei. The sequence goes on along the minus strand of JAWWLR010000148.1, from coordinate 20,098,908 downwards.
TCATTTTCTTAGTAAAAATTTCATCTTTCTTGAACAAATGCTACTATTTGCTTGAAAATTAATTTTCTCTCTGTTTGAGGATTTAACTTTTATTTTGAAAATTTTGCTTGAACTACTGTGTTAAGAAATAATTTTTTTTGTACAACATTCATATTTTAGTTGAAAATTAATTCCTTTGGTTGAAGGTTAAACTATTTTGCTACAACTGAATTTTTTGGGGATGAAATTTTAATTTTTTATGAAAAAACTGCATAC
>JAWWLR010000148.1:20055152-20072984 GCA_035041075.1 Acraspis erinacei | reverse complement strand
TTTTCAATAGAATAGTTAAATTTTCTACAAAATAGTTACATTTCTTAATAAAATAAAAATAAAATTTCAACGAAATTTTTGGATTTTGAAATCACATAGACGAATTATCTAAAACAAAGTTGAATTTTCAACCCAAAAATATGATTTTTAAATACAAAAGTTAATTTTTCACCAAATAGTTCAAATTTCTACGAAATTGTTAAAATCAAGAAGGTTAATTTTTTACCCAAAAAATAAATTTGTATGAAAAAAGTTTAGTTTTCTACTAAATATGTTAATGGAATAGTTATATATTCAGGTAACAACATTTTTCAACAAAAGGAAATAAATTTTAATAAAATAGTTAACTTTTTAACGAAAGAGGTGAATTTCTCACCAAGAAGATTATTGCTTTTCCAAACAAAAGAAAAACAATTTTTATATAAATTTTTGAAATCACATAAACAAATTATTTTAAACAAAGTTGAACTTTCGACCCAAAAATATGATTTTTAAACAGAAAAGTTCACTGTTCACCAAATAGTTACAATTTCTACAAAATTGTTAAATCTACAATCAAGAAGGTTAATTTTCTAACAAAAATTGCAAAAAAAAAGAAAATTACTTTTAATTAAGGAGTTAAATTTTCAAAAAAAATAGTTAATTTTGAAGAATAATGCTTTTCTTTAAAAAAAAAGTCAACTAAATTTTTGAATAATTAATTAATTATTAGTTAATTTTCTAATCAAAAAGACGAACTTTCAACAAAATACATGAAATATTTTAACTGTCTATAAAGATCGATTTCAACTAAAAATATTAATTTTTTTTTAAAAAGTTCATTTTTAACGCAAAAGTTTAATTTTTTAGAAAATTGTTGAATCTCAATCAAAAAGGTTAATTTTCTACCCAAAAAGACAAATTTTCAACAAAAAACTTGAGTTTTCTATTAAATTGTTAACGGAAATTTATATTGTTCGTTAAAAAATAATAATATTTTTTATAAAAAGAAAAGGATTTTCTAAACATAATTGTTACATTTTCAACGAAAGAGATTAATTTTTCCTACCAAAAAATTAATGATTTTCAAAAAAAAAAAAAAATTTCAACGAAATTTTTGGATTTGGAAATCAGATTGACGAATTATTTAAAACAAAGTTGAAATTTCAACCCACAAATATAATTATTAAACAAAAAAGTTAACTTTGCAACCCAATAGATAAATTTTCGAATTAATAGTTTAATTTTTAAACAAATTGTTTAATTGTTTACTAAACTGTTACATTAAAAATCAATAAAATTCTTTCTCTACAAAAAAGACAAAATTTCAACAAAAAATTAAATAGGTTAAATGTCATTTAAAAAGAATTAATTTTCAACTAAAAAAAAAACGAATTTTAAACAGACTAGTTCAATCATCAACCAGTAAAATGAATGCTTAACAAACAAGTCCAACTTGTCCAATTTTGATAATGCCCGGATAATTATGTAGTTTAGGTCCTCTCCCGCACCGTTAGCATCACCAATTATTTTTGAAGATTTAGTGATGCTAAATATCGTTTTGCTCGAAAGTAGGTTGAGGTACCGGATGCCTTAGTTTAGGCAATAGCCTGACCAAGATATTCACAAGAGAATTTTTAAACGTGAGAGGAATACGAATCTAAATTCAAGGCTCCTTTAATATCAACCTAGAATACAAAGTTTCAGATCTAAGATATTTTTACATTTTTATTTAAAGCAGTTTCTATTTTAAAATGGTCCTCTCTTTTCTCTCATATTTTTATTGACAAAAGACGTAGAAAACCGATTTCTTTTCGCTCAACTAAAAATGAAGAAATACTTATCAGTGGAATATTCAGTAAGGTGGTCTAAAAAATTTATTCTTCGAATTTATTTTCACAATTAGCAATAGAATTAATTTTTAAATATCAACCCCGAAAGGCCTTTTTATAGGGTCCCCAAAAGAAAACCATAACTGAAAAATTGGGTTTTGCGATATTTCGATGCTAATTATGAATGAACAAATTGTTTAAATAAATTGTTTAAACAATTGATTTTTGTTTTTATCTATCTTCTCCTATACTGAATGCTAGAAAAATTCAGTTTTTTCTTTAATCTTCGGTTTTTCTTTGACTTTTTAGTTAGGAACAAAAAATAAATATTAATAATAATTTAAGCAAGAACGCTCTCAGTAACTACTTCAAGGAAAATTCACGTTCAGTATGATCTATACAAGAAATTTGAAGAATATTTCAAATATCTGTTTTATTTCAGAAAAATATATTTACTCTATATTGTTTAAACATTATTTTTTTAATAATTAAAACCATTTAATATTACCTAAATGAATGGAAAATTGACAAAAAGCGGAACATTTCCAACAAAAAATGAAACTATTTAGCATTAATATAGGAGAAGATATTTATAAACAATAATTTGTTTAAACAATTATTTTTTCTGAATTTTAATAATTTTTGAAACACTTCAAGTGAAAATTTGACAACAAGGTGAAAATTTCAGAAAAATCGGAACTTTATAGCATTGTTCGAAAAGAATATTAATAAAAATATTAATTTATGTAAAAAATTATTTTTGTTACATTGCATTAATTTTCACCTCGCTCTAAGTGAAAAGTAAACCAAAAGTTGAAAATTTCAGAAAAAGCCGCGACTTTCTAGCATTATTCAAAGATAATATTGTTTAAAATAATAATAAATTGATTTAACAATTGTGCTTCTTAACTTGAGTATATAAGTCAATAATTTAATTTTACTAATTTAATAATTTAATCAAAAGTTTGACAATTTTTGTAAAAAGTAATTCTTTTTGGTTGACTGTTTTGTTAAAAGTTCCCCTTTTTTTGGTTAAAAATTGTTTTTTTTTTAAATTAGTCTTTTCGAGTTATAAATTCGTCTCTTTTGGTAGAAATTTCATATTTGTTACTTATCTCCTTTGGTTGACAATTCAACTATTTTATTTGAAAACTCATATTTTTTGGTTGAATTAAACTTTTTTTATTAAAAATTATTATCTCTTTTGGTTGAATTATCATTTTTTTAGATGAAAATTTATGGTGGTCTGTTTATTTATAATTTAATTTTAATTATTTATAATGGTCTGTACATATTTAGTATTTTTGGTTGAAAATTAATTTTTTAAATTTCAGTTGAAGATTCATCATTTTAGTTTCACCTCATTTTTGTAATTCATCTTCTTCTTTGACACTAATTAAAATTTTTGTTTCCTTGAAAATTAATTTTTAAATGGGAAATGTCACTATTCCATTTGTGGTTAACATTTGATTTTTCTCAATAAATATTCGATTATTAGGGTAAAAATAGAACCTTTTTTGAAATTATGTTTTTGTTGTTGAAGGTTCATATCTTTGTTTAAAAAGTTAACACTTTTGTATAAAATTCTTTTTTTTTATTAATTTTTTAATTAAATATTTTATTTAATTAATAATATTTAATTTTTCGTCGAAAATTGATCTTTTCTACTTGAAAATTCGATTTTTTAGTAAAAAAACTAATCTCTTTGAATAAAATGTCTTCTTTTTTATTTAAAAATTCAATTTTTTAGTTTTTTTCTCCTCACTGAAAAATCTTTATTTTTTGAAACTTAACTTTTAGTTGTAAATTCAGATTTTTTTGTTGAAAATTCAACAAAAATCTTTCTTTGATAAAAATTCAACTTTTTTTGTAAATTCTTCTTTCTGGTTTAAATTTGTATCTTGTTTAGTAGAAATTTCATCTTCTTGGGATAAAAATTCAACTATTTGGTTAAAAATTAATTTTCTTTGACGATTAAATTAGTTTGTTAAAAATTCGTTTTTTGTTTTATTTAGTTCAACTGTTTTTTATTTCAAATTAAAAGTTTTTTTGTTGAAGATTTAATTTTAGTTGAAAATTCATCTCTATTTGAAAAATTAAATATTTCGTTGAAGTCAAATTTTCGGGTTGAAAGGTCAAATATTAAATAGAAAATTCCTCTTTTGGCCTAAAAGTTCAACAATATACATCAACTTATTTTTCATCTTCTTGATTGAACATTTTACCCTTTTGGTTAAAAATTCCTTTTTTTGTGTGAAAAATTAAATTTTTTCTGCAAATTTCTCATTTCCATTTTTGGTTAAAAATCTGTTTTTGGTTTAAGGTTAATCTTTTTTGTTTGAAAAAATTAATACTTGATTAAAAATGTATATTTAAAGACAGGAAATTTAATTATTTGTTTAGAGATTCAAGTATTTTGCTAAAACTTTAATTAGTTTGTTGAAAATTCAAAAGTTTTATTAAAAGTTCATGTTTTTGGTCAAAAATTCAACTGACTTCTAAAAAATGAAATTATTTGGTTAAAAATGTATTCATTTATTGTTTTAAAAATGTAATCTTTTTTTTGAAAATTTGAATATTTTTTCAAAAAGTCATTTTTTGTTCCATAATTCAACTTTCTTGAAAGTTTGCCCTTTTGGATTAAAAATTCATCTTTTAGGGTTTAAGCCATTTTTTTGTACTATATTTTTTTGTTGTTGAAATTTTATTGTCTTCTTGCGTTTATAAACTATTGATTAAGAATCTGGTCCTCGAATATTAGTGGTCATGGAAAATGAAAAATTGTTCAGGGAAAAATCAGGAAATTTCGAAAATAAGCTTTTTCAGCCACCCTGTTTATTCAATGGAATTTTAATATTAAATATTATTTAGAAAAATGTAAATAATCAAAATAAAAATCCAAAATCTGATTTTAACTCTACCTCGGACTAATTTTCGAATAAAAAAACTGATATAAAAATGTATCACCTTACAAGTCGTAAAAGGAGTGCAATGAAATAAAGAGAAAAAAACAAATTATTCATCCGCAGCAATTTTTTGTTCTGTTAGAGCAATGGAATGTCAATAAAAAAATAATAATAACCTGCGGGTCTGTATTTATTTTACAAGAAAGTCTGACATAATGTTAAATGAGAACCGTTCGACGAACTCAGAATCAACAACAGGTCGACTTATGCAACTATGTATGAAATCTTGCAAAGCAATATAAATAAACAAAAAAATCCAGTTTTTAGAGAAAGTTGCAAAAAGTAGGTTTTTATTTGTTACTTTCAACTGAAGCTATAAAAATGTCTGGCTTAAGATATCAAACATTGTTTAAACATTTTTTAGAATTATTATTTTTTATTTGACACTGCTTTTTTATTTTATAACTACATATTATTTATAAAATTTCCTGTATGGGCAGTTAAAAGCAGAAAGAAAATGTTTTTTAAATTTTTATCGCATAATAAAGATTACGAATTTTTTTCATGTAATTTTGTAAATAAAAATTTTGAAACAAGAAATTTTATTTCATGGTGGAATTTATTTCTAAATTCTTTTTAAAATTATTGATGCAAGAGGAAATTTTAATTGTAAAATATTTTTAATATTGGAAAATAATCGTTTTCACACTTTCAGAGAGATGAGAAAAATGCAATAAGATTGTTTTTCAGTTTTAAAAATATCAAAATAGGTTGAGCAAGAAACTACAAGATTTAAAACATTTTGTTTTATTTTGTAAAATAATTTCAATCTGAAGAAAATTTCAAAATTTATTAAATAAAATGTAGATTTTTGAAAATTAAAAAAATAAACTTTTGAAGAATTCTGAAAGATTTCAAGAGAATAAATTTTTTTCTAGATTCTTGGGATTGTTCAACGTATTTTTTTATATTAAAAATGAAATTTCAAACAATTTCTAAAATTCATTTTAAAAATCTGGATTTTATACGGCCATATTTTTTTATTTAAAAATATTTTAAAGAATTATAAAGAAAAATTGATCCATTTCAAAACTTATTTAAAAGTTTTGAAAAAATCTAACAATAATTTAAAAATTAAAGATTTTGAAAAATTTTAAACAAAATGTAGATATTTTAAGATTTTGAAACTTTTTAAGGATTTTGAAAAGTATCTCGATAGTAAAAAAAATTGCTTGAAATTCCTGAAAAAATGGGAAATGATTGTTTATTTTGAAAAATTCATTTTAAGAGAATATAAAACAAGATTTTTGAAAGTTTCCAAAGATTCCCGAAATTTTTTATTTGAATAATTTGATACGATATTTAAGAAGTTTTGAAAAGATCAAAAATTTTTTTAAGAAAACGTAAATTGTGATAAGAAAAAAAAACTTTTATTAAGTCTCATGGAAACATTTTTAATGTTTTTTATTTTGAAAGATTAATTTCTTAATATTTCAAGAAGTTTCTAATGAATCATACCAATTTCGAAAAAATCTGCAAGATTCAAAATCAATTTTTCTAATTCTTAATTTATGAATTCCACTCTTTTTTAGTTTAAATATCAAAAATCACATTTTTCTTGCAGAATTAATCTCTATGGTGGAAAATTATAATATATTGCATTTATTTATAATATTTGTTAATAACAATCACAGCTACGAAACAAAATTATAGTTTATTGAAGCGTAACTGACAGGTCAAACAAAACACGTTTAAAAAAAACTACCTTAAACCCTAAAAAAATTTCAAACTGCGCATTTGTTTAAAATATTTGTTTATAACAATAAGAAATAAAATGATTTTGATTCTTAAAAGTTTCTGTACTACTTTAAATTGCATTCAAAATTAAAATTAATTCATAAACAGCCAAAATCATTCAAAAATAACATACTATTGCTCATGACAATACAATTATTAACAAAAAATGATTCATTTTTAATCAATTATCGATTATTTATCCAGAATTCACCAATATCAATCATTTTTAATTAATTACGTATTATTAATATTTATTATTATGTTATTGTATAATTTTTAGTCTTAAATGTTTTCAACTTTATATTTAAATAAAGTCAATAAACATTTTTTTAATCGGCATCTTAAAAATTTAGTTAGCTTTAAAAAAAATCTGGCAAAATCGATTTTTAGCCTACACTATTCATTCGATTTGGGCTTTGCTATCAAATTTTTTTTTAATTTTAAAAAGATTTGAGTGTTTACATATTTTTTAAATTGCGTTTGTTTTTATTTAACAATAAAATTGCCTTTTGATTTTTTTTAACTTATCAGAAGTACTTTTTTCAGGATTTTCAGAATTATCAAGATCTGCCGTCTATCTTAAAAATACCTATAAATAATTTCCAGTGGCTAAGAATAATTTCAAAAAATTATTATATTATAAATAAATTAATGACGAAAATGTGTTTTTCAGAAGCACTGTTTAGCTCATTGAAATCTCGAGTTTCAGTATAAAATTATATTAATTATATAATTATATATTAATTATTAATTATATTTGGAAAATTTACAATATTTATGAATTATTTAAATAATTTGCATACAAAAAATTCAGAATTTGGCTATTTTAGAAAACAATCTTTTACGGAATCATCTAAGATAAATCTTTCAGATGACTTTTTACAATGCTACTTGGAAAAATTTACTATAATTATTAATTAGTTAAACAATTTTCAAACACAAATTCAGAGTTCGAATATTTTCCAACGAATAAGTTCACTTTTTTACTAAATGAACTAGGAATCACTTTCCGATGATTTTTCGCCATGATGCTTTGAAAATTCACAAGAATTATTAATTATTTTTATAATTTTTATAAACGATTTCACGTTTTTTGCCATTTTTTAAAGAATAGGCTTAATTTTTTTACGGAAAAAACCTTATTAGTCTTTTCCGTAAACGAAATTTAGCGTATTTGTTAAAAAATAGCCAAAGTTTGGATTTGTTTATGAATATTGTTAAAGTAATCAAAAAATTTTTGTAGGTTTGGAAATAATTAATAATTATTGTAAATTTATCAATTAAAATAAGAAAAAAGTTATCGGAAAGACGTTCTTAGTTGATTCCGTAAAAAAATTGTGCTTATTTTTCGAAAAATAGCCAATGACTGAATTTAAGAAAATTGTTTAAATAATTAATCATTCTTGTAAATTTGCAAAACACCATAACAAGACGTCACTGGAAAGATATTTGTAGTTGATTCCGTAACAAATTTGAGCCTATTCCTTCAAAAAGATCCAAACTGTCAATTTGTTTAAATAATTGACAAATAGCATCTATTTTCAATTAATCGTAGAGAGATATTAATTTATCTCACATTTTATACAAAAACTCTGAATTTGAATGAACTAAACTTTGCGAAAGCCCAAAAATATGTTTTGTTCATGTAATTGTTCATAACGTAATAAAAAAATTTCAAATAATTTTCACCCACTGGAATTTATTTATAAATAAATTTAACACAGACTTCAGATCTCTTTTTATAAATCTAAAAATCTTTTAAAAAATGGTACTTGTGAAAAGTTTTTAAAAATTACCATTTTGTATCCAATTGTATATCAGTAAAAAAATTTTATCAAAAATCCAAACACATTTTTTCGAAATTTAAAAAACATTTTTTGGCCCTACTGTCGCGCCCAGGTACTTGCCTAATGAGTAAACTAGCACTGACTTTGTTAATCTCCCAAGAGTCCAAAAATGTAACATTCCCTACCTCCTATCACTGCACTCATTCACTTCAAACTTCTCTACAAAAATACAAATTTAAATCCAAATAAAACTTTTGCTTTGATGATTTTTAAACCAAAAACACACTTTTTCCGAAGAAGGACTCGACCTCTTCGATCTTGAGGTTCACAACACACTGACCTATTCAGCTTCCGGTTCTTCAGAATTTAATAAAACAGCAGCTGCAAGTGAAGAACACCTGTTGAGACTTTATTTTGTGCAAAGATCTCTGCATCGAAATTAGGGGTCGGAAAACTGTCTTTCGCAGGTGAAGACGAGACTTTGGGTGAAAAAAATTTGAAGAACGAAGAAGAGACCAAGAAAGGAACGAGCGCGAAGAAACGGAACGACCGTTCACCGTCTCAGGTAAGATAGGACTTCACGAAACGCTGGTCAATTTTCTCTCCAGTGTGAAGGAGGCGAGTCTGCCAGGTAAAAGGGGGATTGGTGTCCCCCCTGCCAGAGACAGGGGAGCCACAGCTTTAGTTCTGGATGCACTTTCACGTGTTCACCTACCGGTTTCTTGCTGATTATGGTGTCTATCAGTCAGTTCTGAGACGTTTGGCTCGTGCCGAGGGCCTTAATGGTCATTGGTCAATGGTCACTGGTCAAAGGTCAGGTCATTTTCTCAGAAACAAGTCTCTGAATCTGAATCAGTAGAAAATAACTAATTGAAATAGTGCGAAGTTGTTTAAACCAGTCAGATTGATTTGGTAACCAAATGGTAATTCAGCAATTAACAGAAAGTCAACTACTTCTGATTGTATTAGTAAAATTCTATTCAAATTCAATTAGCAGAGGATCAATTTCTAATAAATTATTTGGTAACCAAATGTTAACTGAAGCAATTAGTAGAAATGATCAATTCGTCAATGGTCAATGATCATAGGACGAGCCAAATGTTATGTTCTCAGAAACATAGTCTCTAAATCTGAATTAGTAGAAAAATTGAGGAATGAATCAAAATTTAACTACTTCTGATTGCATTGGTAAAATTCTATTCAAATTTAATTAGGAGAGGTTCAATTTTTACTTAATCATTTGATAAACAAATGGTAATTAAAATCAGTAGTAGAAATTGAACTGCTGCTAACAGAATTAGTCAAATATTAATAGAATTCAATTAGTAGATGTTTAATTTCAACTAATTCATTTGTTAACGAAATTTTAACTAAAGGAATTATTTTAAATTGTCAACGGTCAATGGTCAATGGTAATAGATCAGGCCGAATGTTTTCTCATAATCAAGTGCCTGATTCTAAAGTGGTAGAAAATTACTATTTCAAATAGTAGAAAAATGTTTAAACTATTCAAATTCAATTAGTATAGCATCAATTTCTACTTATTTATTTGTTAAACAAATGGTAACTAAATTAATTAGTAAAAATTGAACTCCTAATTAATTTGGTACCAAATTTTAACTACAGGAATGAATAGAAAGTCAACTACTCCTAATTGTATTGGTGAAATTCTTTTCAAACTCAATTAGTAGATGGACGATTTCTAAATAATCATTTAGTGACCAAATGGTAACTGATAGAAATTGTCAAATGTCAATGGTCAATGCTCATAGGTGAGGCCCTAGTGGCATTTCTATTAATTCAATTGGTAACCAAATTCTTGCTATATAGAAATGAATAGAAAATCAACTACTCCTAAATTTATTGGTAACATTCTGTTTAAATTGAATTAGTAGAGGATCCATTTCTAATTGAATATTTGGTAAATAAATTTTAAATGAAGCAATTAGTAAAAATTGTGAATTCGTCAATGGTCAATGGTCACAGGCCAAGAAGAATGTGATGTTCTCAGAAACAAAGTGCCTAAATCTGAATAAGCAGACAAATTTAGGACTGAATAGACATTTAACTACTTCTGATTGCATTGGTAAAATTTTATTCAAATTTAATTGGCAGAGGATCAATTTTTACTTAAATATTTGAGAACCAAATACTAACTGAAGCAATTAGTAGAAATTGAACTGCTATGAACTAAATTATTTAAATTGTAATAAAATTCAAATAGTAGATATTTAATTTGAACTAATTCATTTGGTAACCAAATTTTAACTAACAGAATTATTATAAATTTTCAATGTTCAATGGACACTGGTATTAGATCAAGCCGAATGATTTCTCATAATTAAGTCTCTGATTCTGAAGTGGTAGAAATTTACTATTTAAAATATTAGAACAATGTTTAAACTATTCAAATTCAATTAGTATAGCATCAATTTCTACTTACTTATTTATTAAACAAATGGTAACTAAATTAATTAGTAAAAATTGAACTGCTAATTAATTTGGTACCAAATTGTAACTACAGGAATGAATAGAAAGTCAACTACTCCTAATTGTATTGGTGAAATTATTTTCAACCTCAATTAGTAGATGGTGGATTTCTAAATAATCATTTAGTAACCAAATGGTAACTGGTAGAAATTGTCAAATGTCAATGGTCAATGGTGATAGGTGGGACCCTAATGCAATTTTTACTAATTCGTTTGGTAATAAAAGGCTAGCTATAGAAATAAATAGAAAGTCAACTACACCTTATGATATTGGATAAACTCTATTCTAATTCCATTAGTAGAGGATTAATTTCTACCTAATTATTTCATAACCAAACGGTAAATAAATTAATTAGTAGAAATTTAAGTACTACTAATTGAATTAGTGAAATTCTAATAAAACTCAATTAGTAGAGGGTAAATTTGAAATAATTCGTTGGCTAACCAAATGGTACATAAAGCAATTAGTAGAAATTGCCAATGGTCAATGATCATAGCCTAGGTAGAAAGTTGTATTTTCTCAGAAGAAAGTCTGCAAATCTGAATTAGTGAAGAATTACTATTTGAAATAGGGCGAAGTTGTTTCAACTAGTCAAATACAATTAGTAGAAGTTCAATTTTTGCTAATTCATTTGTTAACCAAGTGGTAACAAAAGAAAATAGCAGAAATTGAACTATTACATCAAATTTACTATTATTAAAATTTAATTATTAGAGATTAAAGTGATACTAATTTAGATGTCGAAAAAGGGTAAATAAAGATAGTAGCAAAACAAAACAGCCACTGATCAAATTAGCTTAATTAAAGTAAAATTAAAATGGGACTAGGCTGAAATTCTAGAAAATCATTTGTTAATCAAATATTTAACGAAGCAATTAGCAACAATTGAACTATTACTAATTGAATTAGTCTAATACTACTAAAATTTAGCTAGTAGATGTTAAAGTCCTACTAATTTAGTTGGGGACCAAATGGTAAATAAATTAATGAGTGGCAATTTGACTATTACTACTAACTAAATTAGTCCAATTCAATCAAATTCTGTTAGTAGATGTTCAGTTCTAACTAATCCATTTGGTAACTAAATGTTAACTAAAGGAATTAGCATATTATGAACAAGTAGTGATGAAATTAGCCGAATTTTACTAAAATTTAATTAGTATATTTTAAATTTCTACTAATTCGGTTGGTAGCCAAATTTTAACTAAAGAAATTCGTAAAAATATAACTTCTTCTAATTAAATTAATGCTTAATTAAACTAAAATTCTATTAGTATAGGTTCAATTGCTACAATTTATTTAGTAACTAAATTATTACTGAGGAAATTAGTAAAACTAAACTACTACTAGTCGAATTAGTCCAATTCTACTCAAATTCAATTAGTAGAGGTTTAATTTTTTACTAATTAATATGTTCAAACAATAGTAACTTAAAAAAATAATTAAAATTGAACTTGTTCTAATTGAATTGGGCAAATCCTAATAAAATTCTATTATCAGAGGTTCAATTTTAACTAATTTATTTCGTAACGAAATGCTAACTAAAGGAATTAGCATATTTTGAACAGGAACTAATGAAATTAGTAAAATTTTACTAAAATTTAATTTTTAGAGGTTCAGTGTCTACTAATTCGGTTGGTCACCAAATAGCAACTAAAGAAATTCGAAAAAATATAAAATTTTCTAATTAAATATAGCACTAATTGAATTAGTCAAATTTTAATGAAATTCAATTAGTAGAGGTTCAATTTTAAATAATCAATTGGTCAATGGTCATAGGTCAGACTGAATGATGTTTCCTCAGAATAAGTCTCGGAATCAATTAGTAGAGGGTTACTTTTAACTAATTAATTTGCTAACCTACCAGTAACGAAAGGGATTAGCAGAAATTGAACTAATTCTAATTAAATAAGTCGAATACTACTAAAATTTAGTTATTAAAGGTCCAATTTCTTCTAATTCTGCTGATGACTAAATGGTAACTAAAGAATTAAAAAAAAACTATTACTAGTCTAATTAGTTGAATTTTAGTCAAATTAAATTAGTAGTTTTAATTTTTTTACTAATTAATTTGTTAAACAAATAGTAACTAAAGAAACTAGTAAAAATTAAACTATTACTAATTGAATTAGTCAACTTCTAATACAATTTTAGTTAGTAAAGGTTCTGTTTTAAACATTTAATTTGATAACAAAACTACAACTAATGGAATTATTAAAAATTGTCAATGGGCAATGGTCATAGGGGAGGTCAAATGTTATTTTTTCAAAAACAATTCTTTGAATCTGAATTGGTAGAAAATTAATAATTGAAATAGGACGAATTTGTTTCAACTATTAAAATACAATGATCAGAGATTCAATTTCTACTAATTCATTTGATAATAAAATAGTAAGTGAAGGAATTAGCAGAAATTAATCTATTACTAATTAAATTAATTGAATACTACTAAAATTTAATTAGTAGAGGTTTAATTGCTACACATTATTTTGGTCACCAAACGGTAACTAAAGATATTACTCAAAATAAAACTGCTACTAATTAAATTAGATTAGATTAGATTAGATTTCAAATTAAATTTGCAGAGGGTTAATTTTTTTACTGATTATTTTTTAAGGAAATAGTGACTAAGCAATAAAAAAAAATTGAACTACTATTTCTTGGATTAGTTTAATTTAACTAAAATTTAATTAGAAGATGATTTAATTCTACTAATTCATTTGGTAACCAAATAGTAGTTAAAGGAATTATTAGATATTCAACTGCTAATTGAATGACTCTTATTTGACTAAAATTCAATTATAAGAGGTTCAATTTCTACTAATTGATTTGGTGACCAAATGGTAATTTAAAGAATTAATAGAAATCTAAATAATACTAATTGAATTTGCCTAATTCTACTAAAACTAAATTAGTAGAGGTTCAATTTCTACTTATTAATTTATAACCATTATAATAACTGAATTAATTAATATAAATTGAACTATTACTAGATGGATTAGTAAAATTATTCTCAAATTCAATTAGCAGATGCTCAAGTATTGCTAATTAATTTCTGGATCAAATGGTAATCAAATGAATTAGTAGAAATTCCACTATTACTAATTGTATCAATAAAATTCTATTCAAATTCAATTAGAAGATGTTTCATTTCTGTTAGTTCATTTGACAAATAAATGGTAACTAAAGGAATTAGTGAAAATTTAACTAGTATTAATCAAATGTATTAAATTCAAATAAAATTCAATTAGTAGAAGTGAAATTTTAACTGATCATTTTGTAACCCAATTGTAACTAACGAAATTAGTAGAAAAGAAACTACTAAAAATTAAATTAATGTAATTGGACTAAAATTCAAAAAATAGAGGTTCAAATTCTACTAATTGAGTTGATAACCAAATGGTGACTAAAGGAATTAGTAAAACTTGTAGTATTACTGATTGAATTAGTAGTATTCTACTATAATTCATTTACTAGATGCTTAGCCTCTACCTATACGGTTAGCAAACAAATTACTAATTGAAGTAATAGAAATTGAACTAATATTAGCTAAATTAGTAAAATTCTACCTACGTTTAATTAGTAGAAATCCATTTCTACTAATTCATTCTGTAACCAAATGGCAACTGGAGAAATTAGTAGAAACTGAACTATTATACTGAATGAATTATTCGAATCATACTAAAATTCAATTAGTAGAGGTTTAATTTTAAATAATTAATTTGATAACTAAATGGTAAGTAAATGTTTGAGTGGAAATAGTACTACTACTAGTAGAGTTAGTAAAATACTACTAAAATTCAAACATAGGTCCTATTTCTACTATTAAACTTTCTAAACAAATGGTAAGTAAGTGATTAAGTTGAAATTGAATTACTACTAAAAGTATTAGTAAAATTCTACTCAAATTCAATTAGTAGATGTTCAATTTTAACTAATAATTGGATTAGTAACATTTTACTAAAATTCATTTAGTAGAGGTTACATTTCTATTAATTATTTTAGTAAGCAAATGGTGACTAAAAGTGTTAGCAGATATTTAAATACTACTTTTTTTTTGTAAATTGAGCAACTATTAATGTAATTAGTAAAATACTATTTGAAGTAAATTAGCACAGTTTCAATTTCTACTTATTCATTTCCTAACCAAATAAATTATTAGAAGTTCTACCTTTACTAAATGTATTAGAAATATTCGAGCAAAACTAAATTACTAGAGGTTTCATTTCTGCTAATTAATTTGGTGTCAAAATTATAACCAAAGTAATTAGTAGAAATTAGTAGAAATTTCTACTAATTCATTTAGTAACTAAAGGAATTGGTAGAAATTGAATAGTTTCTAATTTAATTAGTTAAATACTACTAAAATTCATTAGCAGAGGTTTAATTTCAACTAATTAATTTGGTGCTTAAATAATAATTAAAAGAATTGATAGCAATTGAATTAATACGCGTTAATTTAATAAAATAGTACTGAAAATTCATTTAGTAGAGGGTCAATTTCTACTAATTTAGTTGGTAACTAAATGGTGACTAAATGAATTCATATAAATTGAACTGTTACTATTTGAATTAGTAAAATTCTACTCGAATGCAATTAGTAGATGTTCGATTCCTATTAATTTATTTTGTAATTCAATTGTAACTAAATGAAAATAATCAAAATCTAAGTGAAGCTAAACTTTACTTAATTCGACTAATACCTCAAGGATTTTTCAAAATGTTGAAAATTACGAGAATTACGCCATATTGAATTTTTGGGTTTATTTTTTTTATTGAAATATTTACCGGTATTTGGATTTTAATGAAACTTGGAGGTATTAGAGATTAAATTATGAGATACAATAAGATACAATTATTTTTTACCTATAAAACTTGTATTGCAAAATTGTTTAAACTTTGTAAATTTTGCAACTTTTGTTTTATCTTCTTGGAAATTTTTTTCCTATGCTTTGTGTGGACTGGATTTAGTACTTAGGGGTGTGTGGAATAAAATAAAAATGTTACCCGTAATAATAATTTTTATAAACAAATTCAATTTAAAAAACACTTAAAATTATGGTTTGTTTATTTATAAAGGACATTTCAACATTAAAATCACTAACTTTTATCAACAATGATATTCATTAATAAAAATGTCTCTCGAAATTATTTTTTAATTTCATAAACAAATTATGTAAAGAAATTACAAGTGGGGAAATTAAAAATTAAATTATATAATTTGATCTAATTGTCCTTAAATTATATTGAAAGTTTTTTTTCATTTTGCTTATAAAATAACAATTTTTCTTTGCTAAATTCTGAATCTTACTGGCAATATAAATTAAAGAAAATTAATAGATAAATATACTTTTTGTTGATTTTAAATGTGCACATTTGACTTTTGTTTTAATTATTTATTCATCAAATTAACAAATATTATCAAGTAAAAATTTTACCGCTACTATCTTTAGAATATTAATTAGCAGAAAATTACTAATTATTATTTGTAGAAATTCGTATCAAAGCCAATTGGTAAACGACATTGATTTATTTTTCAATCAATTAATTTGTTTAATTGTTTCAATAATTTAATACTAATAAATAAAAAACTGTTTAAAAATTTTAAAACGGATTTCCAAATTTATCTTCTCAATCTATTTAGCATTTATCCTTCCACAATTTTAATTTTTAATTCCGCATACTATGATGAACCGTTATTTGTTAATTAATGCTTCTGATGAGTCCAAAGTCATTCCTCATACGGAAAAGTCACGAAGGCTTTTCGGTAAATCACCCCTTTTGTGATAAATCATGATTAAGAGACTTTGCGGCACACAATAAGAGGATTATGTAATGCTTACATAAATGATTGTCTTCTCCAGAAACAAAAATAAGTTATTTGTTTCACCGAAGAGATTCAAATAAAAATTTTAATCAAGATCTGCACGCAAAAAATATTATTGATAGAAGAGAAAATTTAATTTTTAAATAATTGTTTAATAATGGGAAATATTTCTTTTCTTAACATTTCAATACCACACTATAATTTACAAACTTTATTACATTCTTAAAAAGATCAGAAAAATTAAGTTATGGACAAAAACTTATTTTGAAGAATTCGAAAAAAAATTTAGAAGCTTTTTAATAATTATGAAAGTTTCGAGAAGATTGAATTTTTTCAAGATTTCTGAGAAATTTTAAAATAGTTTAGATTTTATTTTAAAATAATAATTTTAAATTGCAGACTGTTGCAGAATGTCAAGAGAATGAAAAAAATTCTTAAGATTCATGGAAAAATTTGAATGACTGTTTTGTAATAAATTGTAAGAGAAAATTGAAAAAATATTACAAAACATTTTAAATTATTTCCTAACATTTTTAAAAAGTGTGTAAAAGATTTTGAAGCAAAATTATGCAATTTTGTCATATTACATAATTTTAGAAAAAAAATTGAGGCAGTTTAAGAGATATTCAGAAGTTTTGAAACGATTAAAAAATAATTGAAACTTAAAAAGATTATTTTGAGAATTTGGTAAAGTTTCATGAAAATTAGACATGTTCTTAAAATTCCTGGGGAAAATTAAAATAATTTTTTATTGCAATAAATTAATGTTAAGAGATTATTTTAAAAAATTTCAAAAATTGTCAAAGGAGAATCAGAAAAATTTTAAAGCGATTTTTTTAATTTTGCGGAATTTAACAAAAATCAGGAAAAGTTTGAATAAATTTTGAAGATTAGAACATTTTTAAGGCCGGAAAAGAATTTAAAAAAAATTTGATCAATATTCGAGTGAAATTTTTGTATGATTTTATATTTTGAAAAAATAACTTTAAAAAATTAAAAAAGGTTTTTAAACATATCAAACGATTTCCAAAAATTTCGAAAATGAGTGTGGAAGATTTTAAAACAAAATGTTTCAATTTGGTCAGATTAAAAAAAATGGGTAAATTCAGCTAATTTTTAGAAGAATTGAAGAGATTCAAAAAGAATTTTAAACCTTAAAATATTTTTGGAAATGTAGATTTTTGATAATTTCAAAAATAAACTTAGGTGCTTTA
>JAWWLR010000148.1:20029836-20042566 GCA_035041075.1 Acraspis erinacei | reverse complement strand
TTCGTACTTTTTGGCTGAAAAATTGATTATTTAGAAGAAAATTAACTTATTGTTTATAATTCTTATTTTGGGATTAAGTTTAGGAGAAATTTAATCTTTCTTGAATAAAAATTCAATTCTTCGGTTGAAAATTGAACCTCTTTTTTTAAATGTTGTCTTTTTGATTTTAAAATTCTCCAGCTTTCGCAGAAATCACATGTTTCTGGGAGAAAAAGGCAACTATTTGGTAGAAAATTCAACAATTTTGTTGAAAAGTCATACTTTTTCTTTAAATTAATTCGTTTAAAAATGATTTCAAAAATTCAGAAAGAATTAAACAATTGTCAAAAAAGAATCAGAAAAATTTTAAAGCAATTTTTTTTACCTTTTCGGAATTTAAAAAAAATCAGAAAAAGTTTGAATAATTTTTGAAGATTAGAGAATTTTTAAGGCTTGAAAAGAATAAAAAAAAAAGAATTTGATCAATATTCGAGTGAAAATTTGTTATGATTTTATATTTTGAAAAAAGAACTTTAAAAAAATTAAAAAAGATTTTTAAACAAATCAAACGATTTCCAAAAATTTCGAAAAAGAGTGGAAGATTTTAAAGCAAAATTTTTCAATTTGGTAAGATTAAAAAAAATCGGTAAATTCAGGAAATATTTAGAAGAATTAAAGAGATTCAAAAAGAATTTTAAACTTTAAAAGATTTTTGGAAATGTAGATTTTTGATAATTTGAAAAATAAACTTAGGTGCTTAAAAATATTTCGAAAGGTTTCAAGAGAATAAACAAATTTTCTTATAATTCCTGGAAATATTTATAAGATTATCAGGCACTTTTTTACATTTTGTATGTTTTTCCAAAATTTTGAGAAAAATTTCTGATTTCTTCCAAACTTCTAAAGAGTCCTAAAGATCTTTTAAAAAGATTCGAATTTTTCCTAATATTTTGTAAAATCCTATAGGAAAAAATAAATATTTAAAATCTTCTAGACTCTTATCTGGCAAATCTGAAATATTTAAAAATATTTTCTTTTAATTTTCTCAAGAATTTTATAAAAATTATATTTATATAAATTCAATTACATTTTGAACCACATAATAAACATTTTATTAAAAAAAGATGTGAATTAACGAAAAATGATCATTTTTTAATAAAATACATGCATTTTAAGCCAACGTAAGTAGATACATTTTTAAATAAAAAATTTTTTTAAATTAAAAATATCAATGTTCAAAAAAATTTAATATTTACATTTTCAGTTCAATAAGTTTATTTTCACTTAAAAAAGATTGTTTAAAAAATAGTTAAATTTTTAATTGAAGAAATTAATCCCTAACAAAAAATTAATTTTCAACCCAATTGTTTAATTTTAAATTAAACAAAATGAATTATTTGAAAAATATAATAGTTGATATTTCATATGAAAAAAATAATTTTCAATAAAATAGATTAAATTTAGAAATTTAGAAAAAATTTAGAAATAAAAATGATCATCATTATCATTTTAGTTATAAATTTTACAATTTGGTTGAAAATTTACCAATATTTTTCAAAAGAAATCCCTTTGGTTGCAAATTCAACTGTATTGTTAAAAATTCGTTTTTTTTGGGGTTAAAAATTTAGATATTTTTGTGGAACTTTAAACTTTTGTTTAGGATTCATATTTTTTTTAAAATCACCTGAAATATTTTTTGGATGAAAACTATCTTTTCTTGTGAAAAATTCCTGAAAATACAATCAAGAATATAATGACCAAATTTGGACAACCACCATAAAATGTCCCCATTGGAATCTGAAAAAACGCCTTCCCTTTCGTCCTTTTGGCTTTTCGTACTTTTTGGCTGAAAAATTGATTATTTAGAAGAAAATTAACTTATTGTTTATAATTCTTATTTTGGGATTAAAAAATGAAATGGAATCTTCGTTGGATACAAATTTAACTTAAATTTTTTTTAATTCAACTGGTTTAGGAGAAATTTAATCTTTCTTGAATAAAAATTCAATTCTTCGGTTGAAAATTGAACCTCTTTTTTGAAAATTTGTCTGTTTGATTTTAAAATTCGCCACATTTAAAAAAGCACACCTTTCTGGGATGAAAATGCAACTATTTGGTAGAAAATTCAACAATTTTGTTGAAAAGTCATACTTTTTGTTTAAATTAATTTGTTTAAAAATGTCAGAATTTTTTTTTAATTTAATATTTTGGCGTTGAAAAAACAACGCAAATATTTTCTGGATGAAAATGCACCATACTTTTTTTGTTTAAATTATAAATTCAGTTATTTTAGGAGAAATTTTGTCTTTATCGAATAAAAATCCACTGTTTTGTTGAAAATTGAATTATTTCATAGTAAATTTACGTTTTGTTTAAATTTTGTTTAAAGCAAAATCTAAAATTTAAAAAAATATAAGTTTTTGAATGAAAGTTTCTTATGAGAATAATAATTTTCAATGTTTTCTAGAAGTTATTACTAACAATCGGTCTCAAATAACAAACAAAATATTTGTTGAAAATGACTTTTCTATAATTTTTTATAATTTTAAGTTTTTTTTAAGTTATACTGTAAGAAATTTGGATAGAAATAATATTATAGTGCAAACATTTTCTTTTGAGATTATTCTTGTCAATATTAGAATCAATTTTAATAAAAAAATTCGACGACAAAAAAATTAGTTTTTTTCGATTATAGTTTTTAAAAAATTAGGAACCTCATGATAATTACAGCAAAATTAATAATTTATTAATAAATTTAATGATTTTTTTAAACAAGTATTGAAAAGCGACTGAATCATTTCTAGTTAAAAGTTCAACTTTTAAAAAAATGTGCCGCCTTTATTAAAAATTCATTGGTTTTGGTACAAATTTAATCTTTTTTCGATAAAATTAAAAATGTAATTATTTGATAGAGAATTCAATTATTTTGTTGTATTTTAATCGTTTTTGGTTGAAAAAAATTCGTTTTTTAGGATTGAAAATTCATTTTTTTGAGAAATTTATTTTTTTGTTAAAAAAAATCATACTTTAACCTTGAAAAGTCAATTGGAATTTTTTTTGGATAAAAATTCAACTATATTTTTGAATATTTTTTTCATAAAAATTCATTTGGTTTAAGAGAAATTCCATCTTTTTGGATAAACATGCAACAATTTAATAGAGAATTCAACAGTTTTGTTAAAAAGTCCTTTTTTTAATTCGTCTTTTTGGATTGAAACTTCAATTTTTTTCGTGGAAATTTATTTCTTGCTTTAAAATTCATATTTGATGGTTAAAAGTCAATTTAAATCTTTTTTAACAGAAAATTCAACTATCATTTTTTAAATGAAAATGCAACTTTTTGGTTAAAAATTAAAAATTCATCTCTGCTTGAAAGTTTAACTATTTTCCTGAAAAGTAATCTTTTTAATTGATAATTACACTACTTCGGTAAAAGTTAAACTACATTGTTAAAAATTTAATTTTTGTTTCAATGCTTCCTCTGAGTGAAAATTTAACTGTCTATTCGCAAAGAATTTGTTTTGTTTAAAATTAATTTTTTTTACTGAAATTGTAAGTTTCCCATTTTTGCTCAAAAATCATATTTTGGTTTGATAAACCTTTATTTCTTTCTTGAGTAAAAAATACTTATTTTTCCAAAATTCGTCTTTGGTTTTCAAATTTTTTGTTTGTTATAAATTTCATCTTTTTGGATTAAAATATAAATAATAATGATAAAAAGTGATAAAAATAATTTGATTATTTTATGTTTCAATTATTATGAGAAAATTAAATTAACAAATAATCTTTGTTTTATTTACTTTAACAAATATAATTGAACATATATTATTTTTAGGAATATCTTGATCATTTAAGATGATAAAGGAAAATCCAAAAATTAAAAAAAAAACACAAACCTTGATTTTCAATGAAAATTTCTTACGAAAATAATAATTGTTAATGTTTTCTAGAAATTATCACTAACAATCGGTCTCAAATAACAATTATTTCTTGTAAATTACTTTTCTATAATTTTCAATAATTTTACGTTTTTTAAAGTTATATTGTAAGAAATTTGGATGGAAACAATATTTTTCTGAAATTATCATAAAGTTTCCATTTAAAATGACAGATAAACACAAACAGTTTTTCCGTCGACAGATGCCCGAATAATGCAAATGTTTATTAAATTTGTTTAAATAATAATATATTTATCAAATAATTATGAGTTTTTCTAAAATTACCATGAAGATCCCAAATAAAAGGACTCGTATTGAAAAAAACTAATTTTTCCGTCGACAAATGCCCGAACGATGCATTTCTTTATTAAATTTGTTTTAAAAATAATAAATTTTTTTAAAAATTATGAATTTTGCTAAAGTGACCATGAGATTCCGGAGAAAAAAAACTGACATCGAAAAAAACCAATTCTTTTATTAACAAATGCCTGGTTTTTACCCAAAAATGGTTGTCTTTTTGGGTAAAAAATTAATTTTTTTTCAAATTCATATTTTTTGTTTCAAAATTTAATTTTTTATTGAACATTTATTTTTCGTATTAAAAAGCTAACAATTTTGTGTTGAAAATTCAACTATTTGGTTTTTTCAATTGATGTTTTTTATTTTCAAACTTAACTATTTGGTTAACTATTTACTATTAATAACTGTTAACTGTTAACTATTTGTTTGAAAATTTAACTATTTGGTTGAAAATTTAATTCTCTTAAATTTCATATTTTCCGAATGACGTTTCAACTGTTTTGTAGGAAATTGATCTTTTTGGTAGGAAATGTGTCCTTTTGGTAGAAAATTGAACAATTTGGTTGAAAATTAATTTTTGGTTGTAAAATACTTTTCGGTAAAAAATTGAACTATTTGGTTGAAAATTACTTTTTAATGGAAATTCATAATTTCAGAATAAAAATTCAACTGTTTTGTGAAAAATGGTTATTTTTTTGGGTAGAAAATTAATTTTTTTTAAATTCATATTTTTCGCTTCAAAGTTGAATTTTTTATTAAATATTTATTTTTCGAGTTAAACAGCTAACTATTTTTGCTTGAAAAATTATTAAAAAATCTTTGTTCCTTACAAATATAAATATTTCGTTGAAAACTTAATTTCTTGTTGAAAATTTATTTATTTGGATTGAGGATTGATTTTTTACATTCAAAATACGTCCTTGTAGATTGAAAATTCAACTATTTGGTTGCAAATTCCATTTTCTTAAATATCATATTTTCGGAATGAAATTTCAACTGTTTTGTAGGAAATTGATCTTTTTAATAGGAAATTTGTCTTTTTGGTAGAAAATTGAACAATTTGGTTGAAAATTACTTTTTAATGAAAATTCATAATTTCAGAATAAAAATTCAACTGTTTCGTGAAAAACGGTTATTTTTGGGTAGAAAATTAATTTTTTTTAAACACACATTTTTCGCTTCAAAATTGAAGTTGTTTATTAAACATTTCTTTTTCGGGTTGAAAAGCTAACTATTTTTTATTGAAAATTCAACTATTTGGTTGAAAATTAACTTTTTTTGGTAAAAATTTATATTTTTCGAATTAATATTCAACTGTCTTCTAGAAAATTAGTTTATTTCGCTGGAAAATTCAATTATTTTGGTAACAAATTAAACTATTAATGCAAAAATAATTTTTTTATTCAAAGCTCAACTATTTTTGTTACAAATTTGTTTAGTTTGTTTAATAGTTCAACTATTTTATTGAAAATTCATTTAATTTATTCGAGAATTCAATTAGTTGGTTTAAGGTTGGATTACATTGTGAGAAATTATTTCTCTTGTTGAAGATTCATCATTTTAGTTGAAAATTGATCCCTTTGACTGAAAATTTATTTATTTTATGTTAACAAATTTTACTGTCTTTTTAGTGTAAATTTAGTTTTTCTATTTAAAAGTTCATCTCACTTATTTAAAATTGAACTATTTTATTAAAAATGTATCTATTTTAATGAAAAGTCCTGTAAAAAACAAGAATTCAACGACCAAATTTGGACCAAAACAAACCAACAGCAGATGCTCCAATTGCAATCTGTAAAAAATTTGTTTAAGAACAAACATTTCAGAAACAAATAAAAAAGAGGAAAGAAAAATGAAAAAAAAAAATTTTGTTGAACAAGCAATATACTATTTTATACATATATATATATATATATATATATCATTTATTTATTTATTATATATCATTTCATTTGCAAAGATTTCAAAGAGAAATGGGCAGATTGGGCATCCGGACATCTGGAAAAATTCAGATGGACCGGCTATCATCTGGGTCAGTTTGACGTAGAAATTAAAATACATAAAAAATTAATTTCCAAGTGGACTTTCATAATTTTAAAGAAATCTGGTGAGCCGGTTTCAAACCTATTTTTAGGGCCTCCTTTCAATTACAAGCCGGCCATGATTTATTTTATGTTTAATAATAATATTGATAATAAAGATGCACAAAATCCAGAGTTGGATAGGAACAGGGTTTTTTGTGTGCTCAATTATCAAGAAATTATCTTCTTGGATTGGAAAACGGCTTATTATGTTTAATATTATTATAAAAGTATTATTTTCAAATAATTATTGTACAAATTCGTTCGCTGGATTCTTGGTTTTATTTTCCGAAATTATATATTATAATATAAAAAATAAATATAAAAAATATTAAATAAATAAGTAGAAATTAAAATATATAAATCATTAATTTCCAAGTGAACTGATATAATTTTAGAGAAATCTGGTGAGCCGTTTTCAAACCTATTTTTAGGGCCTACTTCCAATTACAAGCCGGCCATGGTTTATTTTATGTTTAATAATAATATTTATAATAAATATGAACAAAATCAAGCGTGGGATCGGGACACGGATTTTTGTGTGTTCAATTATTAAGAAATTATCTGGTTGGATTGGAAAACGGCTTATTATGTGTAATATTATTATCAAAGTATTATGTCCAAATAATTGTTGTTTAAATTTGGTCGTTGAATTATTGGTTTTATTTTCAGAAATTATGTGTTATAATAAATAAGTATTATAATATTATTAAAGTATTATATGTATTATTTCAAAAATTTGTTTTATAATTATTGCAGTTGCAAAGATTTCAAAGAAAAATTGTCAGATTGGGCATCTGGACATCTGGAAAAATCCAGATGGACCGGCTATGATCTGGGTCAGTTTGACGTAGAAATGAAAATATATAAAAAATTAATTTCCAAGTGGACTGAAATAATTTTAAAGAAATCTGGTGAGCCGGTTTCAAACTTATTTTTAGGGACTACATTTAATTACAAGCCGAACATGGTTTATTTTATGTTTAATACAAATATTGATAATAAAGATGAAAAAAATCAAGCGTGGGATCGGGACAGGTATTTTTTGTGTGTTCGATTATTAAGAAATTATCTTGTTGGATTGGAAAACGGCTTTCAGAAATTATATATTATAGTAAATAAGTATTACAATACTATTAAAGTATTATGTGTATTATTTCAAAGTTTTATTTTATAATTATTTTTTTTGCAAAGCAATATACCTTGACTTAAAATCTGAATTATTTTACATTAAATTTAATATGGTACCAATATGTTTATTATATCTAAAAGAATTTATCCCCTATTTTCGCGAAAAATCGCCATATTTCCCCTCTTTTTAGAAAATTGTTGTGTTTCATTTTAGGCCCTTATCAAATGAAATCAAAGATAAAATTTTGGCTTGAAAAGGGAGAGCTCGGTGATCCTATTTGCTTCGTCACCTTGAGGGATTCAAGCTTTGTGTGATGATCTGGGACCTGCGACAAAGAAAGGGAGGGGCAAATAAAAGTCTTCAAAATAGCGTGACGTAATTTTGGAAGGGCCCCTATTGGAATTTCTTTTGAGTCAGACCTAGAATCCTAGAGTGGTAAATTGGGGACAAATTTCTCGGACCAGTAAAAAGACTATAAAGCACCACAAAGAAAAGACAAAAATATTACCCATTCACTTCTGGGTGTATCATCGTAGGTGCGTGATAGTCATATGAATCGTGATGCAAATCCGGTTTCTTCATCGGATAGAAAATTAATCTGTTACACGAACAAGCCTGTTCATTGGTAACATATCTATTATTATATTATGCTCATTTTCAATTTTTATCATTAATTTTCAAGACTTTTTCTTTGTTATGCAACAAAATTGGTTAAACTTTAACTTTTAAATTTAATTTTAATAATGATTTTCCTACACTGTATTTTATATCATTTTTTAATTTGAAACGAAATGCAGATTTTTCAAGATTTCAAAAAAATAAGCTTTTTAAGAATTCGGGAAAAAATGTCTTCAGATTTCTGGGAAAATGTCAAATAATTTTTTTGTTTGAAATTGAAAAAGATTTTAAAACATTTCAGATGACTTCCTGAAATTAAGAAAAAAAAGGAATTAACAAATAATTTAAGAAGATTAGGAAGTTTTGAAGATTAAAAAATAATTTAAAGCTTTTATCGGTTTCAAACTTTTTTTCCTAAATATAAATTTCTTAACATTCGAAAAAAGAAAGGTTTTATGAATTTTTTAAGGATTCAAGAAGTTAACAAAAGTTTTTTGAGATTCTTGAGTAAATTTGAAATTATTTTTTATTTTGAAAAGTGAATTTTAAGATAAATCAGAAAAAGAATTTAAAACTTTTTAAATTATCTAAAATTTCAAACATAAAAAAGTGTCGAATATTTCGTAGCAAAATTGTTCAGTTTTGCAAGATTTTAAAAATAAAAAAAAATTCGAGCAAGTTTAAGAGGTAGACAGATTTTTAAAAAATTAAACAATAGTTTCAAAAAATAAAAATAATCGAAATAATTTGAACAAATGAAATTTTTTTAAATTGTAGATTTTTGAAGGTCAACGAATGAAAATTTTATAAGCTTTTTAATAATTTTTAAGGGTTTAAAGAAAATAAAAAAGATATCTTATTTTTTAAAAGAGACTAACAAAAAAAAATTTGGAAGATTTGATTTTTTCTTAATTTTGCAGAATTTAATAGTTTTTTAAGAAAACTAATTAATTTCAAAATATATTTAGAAGACTTAGAAGTTTTGAAAAAAATTAGAAAGTAATTTAAAGCTTGAGATTTCAAGAAATTTGAAACAAAATGTAAATCTTTGAAGATTTCAAAAAAAAAATAAGTTTTTAATAATGCTCAAGTTTTAAGGAAAACAAAAAAATTCAGAAATTTCTGGTAAATCTTCAATTATTTTTTCATTTAGAAAAATGAATTCTAAAAAATTGAAAAATATTTCAAAAAAATTTAAATAAATTCCTAGAATTTAGAAAAAGGATGTGAACTATTTGAAAGGAAGTCTTCAATTCTGCAAGATTAAAAAATAAAAATTTAATGATTTTTTTTTGTTTGAAAAATTATTTTTAGGCTAATAGTTAAAAAGAATTTCTTTTTAATGTTAGGAGAAATTCAAATAATTTTAAAAGATATTAGGAAAATTTAGAAGTTTTGAAAAGATTAAAAAATAATTTTCAAATTGAGGACAAAATTTATATTTTCGAAAATTTTGCAAAAATGTCAAAAACGTTTTAAGCATTTGCAAAGGTTTAAACAGAATAACAAGTTTTTCTTAAAATGCAGATTTTTAAAGATTTCAAAAAAATGAGTCTGTGAAGAATCCCGGAAAAAAAGTCTAAAGATTTCTGGGAAAATTTGAAATGATTTTTTATTTTGAAAAGCGAATTTTAAGATAAATCAGAAAAAGAATTTAAAACTTTTTAAATGATCTCCTAAAATTTAAAAAATTTTAAAAAGTGTAGAATATTTCGAATCAAAAATTTTCAGTTTTGCAAGATTTTACAAATATATAAAAAAATCGAACAAGTTTAAGAGGTAGTCAGAAATTAAAAAAAAATTAAACAATAGTTTGAAAAACTAAAAATAATCGAAATAATTTGAACAAATTAATTTTTTTTTAATTGTAGATTTTTGAAGATCAACGAATGAAAATTTAATAAGCTTTTTAAGAATTTCTACGTGTTTAAAGAGAATAAAAAAGATATCTTATTTTTTAAAAGAGACTAACAAAAAAGAATTTGGAAGATTTGATCTTTTTTTTAATTTTTCAGAATTTAACAGTTTTTTAAGAAAACTAATTAATTTCAAAATATATTTAGAAGACTTAGAAGTTTTTTAAAAATTAGAAAGTAATTTAAAGCTTGAGATTTCAGGAAATTTGAAACAAAATGTAGATCTTTGAAGATTTCAAATAAATAAGTTTTTAATAATTCTGACGTTTTAAGGGAAACAAAAAAATTCAAAAATTTCTGGTAAATCATCAAATATGTTTTTATTTAGAAAAATGAGTTCCAAAAAATTGAAAAATATTTCAAAAAAATTTAAATAAATCCCTAGAATTTAGAAGAAGGATGTGAAATATTTGAAAGGAAAAGTCTTCAATTCTGCAAGATTAAAGAATAAAAATCTAATGATTTTTTTTTAAAAGTTATTTTTAGGCTAATAGTTAAAAAGAATTTCTTTTTAATGTTAGGAGAATCTCAAATAATTTAAAAAGATATTAGGGAAATTTAGAAGTTTTGACAAGATTAAAAACTAATTTTTCAAAAAAATAAGCCTCTGAAGAATCCCGGAAAAATTTTTTAAGACTTATGGGAAAATTTCAAATTATTTTTTATTTCGAAATTGAAAAATATTTCAAAACATTTCAATGATTTCCTCGAAATAATAAGACTATTTAAAAATATTGCAGTAGATTACAAAAATTATCGAAATGATTTAGAAAGATCATCAGAAGATTGAGAAGTTTATTAAAAAGTTTAGAAAAATTCCAATTAATTTAAACGATTTTCTGAAAATTTAGAAGTTTAGAAAAGATTAAAAAATAATTTGAAAATAGGAAAAAAATACAGATTTCTAAGGATTTCGAAAAAAATGTAAAAGCTTTTAAAGAGTTGAGAAAGGTTTCAAGGGAAGATTAAGATTCAATCAAACATTTTAATTATGTTTTATTTTTATTAAGGAATTCTTTACTCAAAATAAAGCACAATAAAAAATTTCCAATTAATCTTAACAAAAAAGAATTAAAAAGATTTGAAAACATTTGAAATGATTTCCTTAAATATTAAAAAAGTAGGTGAAAAATTTGAAGCAAAATTGTTCAATTTTGCAAGGTTACAAAATAATGGAAAAAATTCTAGTAAGTTTAAAAGATATTTAGAAGTTTTTTAAAGATTCCAAAATAATTTAAAGCTGACAAGATTCCACATTTTCTTAAACCTATACATTTGACGATTTCGAAAAAAGAGAAGTTTTTAAACAAATTTCTTAAGATTCTTGAGAAAATTAAAATTATTTTTAATTTTTAAAAAGAAATTTCAGGAAAACTAAAAAAATTAAAACATTTTAAATGATCTCAAATACAGCACATTTAGCAAGCCAAAAAAATGAATCAAAATCAATTTTTTTTAAATTTTTATTCTCGGGTGTCAGGTAGAGAGCATCGCGGTTTCGTTGCTGTTCCTGCCTGCTTAAAAAAGAGAAGGAGGGGGACTTGGTTGGCTGACTGCTAATTTTCCTTTCCTCTTTTTTATTTTTGATCAAAAAAGAATTTTTTTTCTTTTTTAGAAAATTTTTAAAATATTTTTTCAAATTTCAGTAGAAAAATTGTATGGTGGTTGTCCATATTTGGTCGTTGGATCCTTGGTTTTATTTTCAGAAATCCTATAATATTTTTGAGTGTAATTTTATTTTTAAGGTTTGATGGTGAGAAAATTGGAACTTGATCTAAAATCTTGAAAACAGAGTGTCCGAGTTTAAAGTGGCTTTCTTGTATGCCTACATCCTAAAAAGTGTGCGAAACACCTGGTTTATTCATCAAGCGGTTAATTACCATGCCGTTGGACGTATGCACATGTACCTATGTATACGTATATGTGGCATGAATTCGCCAAGTTTCTTGAAAGTAGGTTGTCTTTGACATCCTTTTACAGAGGACAAGAAATTATTTACTTAGCAAAACAATGCTAATTTCCGTTTTAGCACATACACTAGAAAGCAAATTACACGACATTTCATTAGTAAAGATCTACTCAATTATATAAATGCTTTCAACTCCTTTTTCTTCTGCAAAAAGAAATAAATATGCTGAAACTCAGAAACACATACGGGGTTCAATGGATTCTAAACAATTTTAAATTATTTCAAAGGGCATCTGGACATCTGGAAAAATCCAGATGGACCGGCTGTCATCTGGGTCAGCTTGATGTAGAAATTAAAATATATAAATCATTAATTTCCAAGTGAACTGACATAATTTTAAAGAAATCTGGTGAGCCGGTTTCAAACCTATTTTTAGGGCCTACTTCCAATTACAAGCCGGTCATGGTTTATTTCATGTTTAATAATAATATTGATAATAAAGACGAACAAAATGCAGAGTAGGAACGGGACAGGGTTTTTTTGTGTGCTCAATTATCAAGAAATGATCTTGTTGGGTTGGAAAACGGCTTATTATGTGTAATTATATTATAAAAGTATTATTTTCAAATAATTATTGTACAAATTTGGTCGTTGGATTCTTGGTTTTATTTTCAGAAATTATATATTATAATATTATTAAAGAATTATGTGTATTATTTCAAATGTTTATTTTATAATTATTTTATTTGCAAAGATTTCAAAGAAAAATTGTCAAATTGAGCATCTGGACATCTGGAAAAATCCAGATGGACCGGCTGTCATCTGGGTCAGCTTGATGTAGAAATTAAAATATATAA
>JAWWLR010000148.1:19980439-19992219 GCA_035041075.1 Acraspis erinacei | reverse complement strand
ATTAATTTTCTACCAAGAAAAAGGCCAATTTTTAATCAAATTGTTTAATTTTTAACTAAAAAGGTTTAACTTTCAACAAAAATGATACATTTTTATATGGAATAGTTGAAATTTCAACCTGATATTGAATAATTAAAATTTTAGTGTTACATTTTTAGTTAGATACTTTAAAATACTTTAAAAACAAAAAAGCTACTAATTTTAAAAAGTTACATTTTAATTTTACACACAAAAAAAATGAATTTTCAACAAAATTTTGAATATGTGACTAGAATAATTGACGACTAATAATTTAATATTCAGATAAAAAAATCAATGGTTAAATTTTCAGTAAAAAAAATTAATTTTCAGCCAAAGAGAAAACAAATGTTCAACAAACACCTCATTTTTCAAGTAAAGAGATGAATTTCAAATTAAAATGATGAATCTCCAAACAAGAAAACTAATTTTAGCTTTCAATCAAGCAATACAATTTTCATTCCAAAAAATATAAATTCTGAACAAAGCAAGATTTTTCAGTCAACAGAGAGAGAAAATTGCAAAGAACTTGTTGAATTTTTAAACAGACAGATGAATTTTCCATCGAGAAGATTAATTTTATCCAAGAAAAGAAATAATTTTCAACTAAAAACTATCAATTTTCAATCAAAAATAGAAGTAGATCAATTTTGAGCAGAAAAAATTAATTTCAAACCAAAGGAAAGACGAATTTTCAATAAAATAGTTAAATATAGTAATGTGAAGCTACTTTTAAAGTTAAAAATAACTCTTATTTGTTTTTATAATTAAAATTTTTTAAATTAAACACGCTCTCGAAAAAACTCTTAAAAATTCTTAAATAGTTTAAGCATACTTGAAAATCTTTATAATCTTGTTTCACAATATTGAGAAATCTAGAAGTGGTTTTAAATTTATCTAAATTAAAAATAATTTTTTTTAATTTTCTCTACACTATTTTCTACAACTTTTAGAAAATCCTGAAAATTCATTTTTTGAAATTTTCAGGACTTTAAATCTAGAAAAATTTTGAGTTGAAATTAGAATTTTTTTGGTTTTAAATTAGAAGTTACATTATTTTAATTTTAAATAGTCTAAGCATCCTTGAAATGGTTAGAAATTTAAGATTCCTCGTTCAAATCTGAAATTTTAATACTTTTCGAAAATTTTCCAGTTCATAATTTTTTTCTCGAAAATATCCCTTTTCAACTTAGAATGATAATTCATTCTATTTAAAAAAATTCCCTCTTCCAGCTTGAAATTTAT
This sequence comes from Acraspis erinacei, assembly GCA_035041075.1. Classification (NCBI taxonomy): domain Eukaryota; kingdom Metazoa; phylum Arthropoda; class Insecta; order Hymenoptera; family Cynipidae; genus Acraspis; species Acraspis erinacei. The sequence continues at coordinate 19,990,956 of JAWWLR010000148.1, read as the reverse complement.
TTAAATTTTAGCAATCCCTTTTCCAGGAAAAATATAAATTTTTCGAAAAATTTCCTGTTCCAATTCAAAATTTTGTTCCTTTTCGAAAATTTTTACTACTGGCTCGGAATTTTAATACTTTTCAAAAAGTTCCGTTTCAACGAAGAATTCTAATTTTTAGTAAAATTGCCTGTTCCAATTATTAATTTTTTTTTCATGAAAATATTCCGTTTCAACTTAGAATTAGAATTCATTCTATTAAAAAAGTTCCCTCTTCCAGCTTGGAATTTATTTAAATTTTAACAATCTCTTTTCAAGGAAAAAATATAAATCCTTGGAAAAATTTCCTGTTCCAATTCAAAATTTTGATCCCTTTCGAACATTTTTAGTACTAGCTCAGAATTTGTTGAAATTTGAAAATTCCCAGTTCCAATTAAGAATTATTATTATTCTGGATAAATTCCAGTTTCAACAATAAATTTGTAAAAGATTGAAAATTCCCTGTTTAAGCTAAAACTTACATTATTTTTATTTTAAATAGTTTAAAACTTCTAAATATCTTAAAAAATTATTCGAATTTTAAATAATTTTCTCAAAATCAAAAATCATTTTAAATTTTCTTACCAATCTTCTTAAAAAGCTTCTAAAATTTTTATTCAAAATCTGCAAAATCTAAATTTTGTTTTAAATTAGGCCGTTGGCTATTTGCACCGAAATTTTCGTACAAATAGCCGGATAATTTCAAATTTTAAATTAATTGGTTTAAAAATGGAATACTTTAGACTGAAATTATATTTGAAATTTAATAAAAACCTTAAATTATAAATATATTTTTTTGAAGTTATTTAAAAATTAAAAATAGTTTATAAATTTTCAATAGGGCGTTTTCAAATAGATGCATTTTCAGTTAAAAAACTAATTTTAAACAGAAAAAAAACAACAAATTGTCAAAAAAATAGTTGATTTTTTTTACTAATTTATCTAAATTTCATGACAAAAGTTGAATTTTTAACTAAACTAGATTAATTTTAAACCAAAAAAGAAATTTTCAATAAAATAGTCTAATTTTATCAAAAAGTTGAATTTGTGGTTAAAAAAGAAGAATTTTCGATCAAAAATGGAATAGGTAAATTTTCAGTTACCAAAGTAATTATTTTTCAATAAAAAAAGGAATTTTTAACAAAAAAGTTCAATTTCCAACCAAATAGACGATTTTTTAAGAAAGTAGTTTAAATTCTTCTTGATACATTTTTAACCAAAAAGATGAAATTTTGTAGTAAAAGATTGTTTTAGTGTCGAAACAAAAAGAATTTTTGACAAAATTCAAAAGTTCTCAACGAAAAAGTCGAATTATCATCTAAAGAAGATAAATTTTGAAAAAAAGATTAATTTATAAAATTCAGGAATTCTAAACCAAAAAGTAGAATTTTTAAGAAAAACACTTTTATTTTTAATTTTTAAGAAAGTAGTTCCACTGTAAAACCTAATTGATAGTTTTTTAAACGAAAAAGATGAATTTTTATAGAAAAAGATGATTTTTTTACCGAAAAAAACGAATTTTTAATCAAATTTAAGAATTCTCTACCAAAAAGTTGAATTTTCAACTAAAAAATGGATTTTTATACAAAACTATTAATTTACTGCTAAAAAAGGCGAATTTTTAATAAAATTCATGAGTTCTCAACCAAAAAGTCGAATTATTATCTAAAAAAGATAAATTTTGAAACAAGAAGATTAATTTAGTACCAAAAAAGACTAATTTTCAATAAAATTTAAGAATTCTAAACCAAAAAGTAGAATTTTTAAGAAAAAAACTTTTTTCCATTTTTAAGAAACTAGTTCAACTTTAAAACCTAATTGATAGTTTTTTTTACCAAACAGATGAATTTGTATAGAAAAAGAATATTTTTTTACCAAAAAAAAGCGAATTTTTAATCAAATTCAAGGATTCTCAACCAAAAAGTTGAATTTAATACAAAAAGACGTATTTTTAACAAAATTCAAAAGTTCTTAACCAAAAAGTCGAATTATTATCTAAAAAAGATAAATTTTGAAACAAAAAGACTAATTTACTACCAAAAAAGACAAATTTTCAATTAAAATTTAAGAATTCTTCTAAACCAAAAATTAGAATTAAAAAAAAAACTTTTTTTTCATTTCTAAGAAACTAGTTCAACTTTAAAACATAATTGATGTTTGTTTTTTAACCAAAAAGACGAATTTTTATAGAAAGATTATTTTTTTACGAAAAAACACCGAATATTTAACCAAATTCAAGAATTGTCAACCAAAAAGTTGAACTTACTACAAAAAAGACGTATTTTTAATAAAATTCAAAAGTTCTCAACCAAAAAGTCGAATTATTATCTAAAAAAAGCTCAATTTTGAAACAAAAAGATTAATTTACTATCAAAAAAGACTAATTTTCAAGAAAATTCAAGAATTCTCAACCAAAAAGTTGAATTTACTACAAAAAAGACGTATTTTTAATAAAATTCAAAAGTTCTCAACCAAAAAGTCGAATTATTATCTAAAAAAGATCAAATTTTAAACAAAACATTAATTTACTATGAAAAAAGACTAATTTTTAATTATATTTAAGCATTCTCAACCAAAAAGTTGAATTTTCAACTAAAAAATGAATTTTTATACAAAAATATTAATTTACTGCTAAAAAAGACGAATTTTTAATAAAATTCAAGAGTTCTCAGCCAAAAAGTTAAATCTTTAACTAAAAAAGATTAGTTTTTAATCAAGAAGACTAACTTACTACCAAAAAAGACTAATTTTCAAGAAAATTCAAGAATTCTAAACCAAAAAGTCGAATTTTTAGGAAAAAAACTTTTTTTTTCATTTTTAAGAAACTAGTTCAACTTTAAAACCTAATTGATAGTTTTTTTAAAACCAAAAAGATGAATTTTTATAGAAAAAGATGATTGTTTTACCGAAAAAAACGAATTTTTAACCAAATTTAAGAATTCTCTACCAAAAAGTTGAATTTACTGCTAAAAATGACAAATTTTTAATAAAATTCAAGAGTTCTCAACCAAAAAGTCGAATTATTATCTAAAAAGGATAATTTTTGGAATAAAAAGATTAATTTACGATAAGAAAAGACTAATTTTTACTCAAATTTAAGAATTCTAAACCAAAAAGTAGAATTTTTAAGAATAAAACTTTTTTTTCATTTTTAAAAAACTAGTTCAACTTTAAAACCTAATTGATAGTGTTTTTTAACCAAATAGATGAATTTTAATAGAAAAAGATGATTTTTTTACCGAAAAAAAGGAATTTTTAACCAAATCAAAGAATTCTATACCAAAAAGTTGAATTTTCAACTAAAAAATGGATTTTTATATAAAAATATTAATTTACTGCTAAAAAAACGAATTTTTAATAAAATTCAAGAGTTCCCAACCAAAAAAAAAATACTAATATTTAAAATTAAAAAAAAAAAAATAAAAGAAAACATACCCTCTGTGTGTCTTGATAGGCTCGCATCAGGAGTCTGATGAGATGATGAATCGCTCCGTGTTCGCGGAGAGGCGCGTGATTTGCATTGCACAGGGCCAGATTTCGAATCAATCCGATGACGGCCTTGACGAGAGGCCACCTGGAGGGTGGCTGAAGAAGCTTCACAATCACCTGAATGCCGTAATTTGAGCGCACCGCATTCTGTGCCATTTCTGCCTCCTGATGGCGAGACGTCAAGTGACGCAGAGCACAGACGGCTGGTTCTGTGATTTCTTCCCGGTCACCTGCATTCACAATTGTGCGAACGAGCGCGTCCACTCCTCCAACCTGACACACCGTTTCCTGGGAGAAAACGAAAAAATTCTCCTTTTTACGAGCCCACTTTTTCATTTTTCCTCACTCACTTTCAACCAAATAATTGGTTCGATTTTTCAAACAAAGAAGATTAAACTTGAAAAAAAAGCAGTGGCAATTTCATCCAAATAATAATTGAATTTTCTACAAAATAATTGAATTTCCAAACCCCAAATATTTGAATTTTCAACAAAAAATTTAACTTAGAATCAAATAGTTCAATTTTCTACCGAGCAAAAAGAAAATGCCATTTTAAAAACAACAAAAAAGATGTAATTTTGAATAAAATAGTTGAATTTCCAAGACAAAAGGACGAATTTCCAACTAAACAGATGTATTTTGATTATAAAAAATGTAAACAAAAAAATTCAATTTGAAAAAAAATAATTTGTAACCAAATAGTTGAATTTCCAAGATTAAACGACGAATTTTAAACAAAGCAGTTGAATTTTAAACGAATTCTTGATTTTTAAGCTCACAAGAGTAAATTCAAAATAACAAAATTTCAAAAAAAATAATAAATAAATAAATAAACTTCAACAAAAAGCAGTTGCAATTTAATCAAAATAATTGAATTTTCTATAAAATAATTGAACGTTTAAACCCCAAATTTGTATTTGAGTTTTCAACATAAAATTTAACTTAGAATAAAATAGTTTAATTTTCTACCAAAGTAGTTAGATTTTCAAGTAAAAAAAATTCCATTAAAAAAAAAGATGTAATTTTGAACCAAATAGTTGAATTTCCAAAAGAAAGGACGAATTTTCAATAAAAAAATTTAATTTTCGACCGAAGAGATTAATTAAAAAAAAAACAGTTAAATTTGCCACAAATCAGTTGCTTTTTTAACCAAATTTTTCAACTTTTAACCTACAAATACAAATTTTTAACCAAATGTTCGAATTTTCAAACAAAAACACAATTGCAATTTCGACCAAATAATTGCATTTTCCAACCGCAAATACTTGAATTTTCAACCAAATACTTGAAATTTTCGACCCAAAAATATGGATTTTTAATTAAAAAAAGTTAACTTTTAAACAAATTGAAGAATTTTTTACTAAAGTACTTTAATTTTCCAGACAAAAAAATAAAATTTCTAAGCAAAAAATTAATTTTCAACAATAAGATTAACTTTTAACCAAATAGTTGAATTTATACAAAACACAAATTAATTTTCAACAAAAAAGTTAGTTTTCAATCTAAAGAAACTAATTTAAAAAAAATTCTTAACTAAAAAAATGTTTCAACAAAATCCAGAAGGACGAATTTTCTATGCAAAAGGACGAATATTCTATTAGAAAAGACGTATTTTCAACCAAATATTAAATTTTCAACAAAAAGAGGTAAACCATAAACTATAAACCATAAACTCAAAAGTACGAATTTTCAACAAAAAATATATGATTTTTTATTTATTTTTTAAATGTAAAACAAATTCAATTTGAAAAAAAATTTAATTTTTAACCAATTATTTAATTTTTGACCAAAAAAAATGAACTTCAACCAAAAAAAAGTTAATTTAAAATCAAACAGTTCAATTTTAAATTTTCCTGATCAAAAAGTCGAATTTTCTATAAAATAATTGGATTTCTAACCGGAAAATAAAACTTTTCTACGAAAAAGGATGACTTTTTATTCAAAAATATCTTTGCAGACTTCGAAACCCGAAAATATCAAGCTTCAACACAAAAGTTAATTTTCAACAAAGAAAGATGAATCAAATAGTTTAATTTTTTACAAAAATAATTGAAATCACAAATAAAAAAAATTAATTTTCAACAACCAAAATCAAATTGTAATCAAATATTTAATTTTCAACAAAATAGTTGCTGCTTTAAACCAAATTTTTGACCATCTAAAATTTATTCTAAATAATTATTTATAAAATTTCAATCCGGCTTTTACATCATTTTAATCACTAAAACTTACAAATTAAAACAGTTTACGTTTTAACGTTAAAATCGGGAAATTCTTAAATTTTGAACGGATTTCGAATCATTTTGTCAAATCAATTATTGTTCAATTTTTATTGCTTAAAATACACATCCATTTTTAAAATTATTTATATTTACAGTTGATAAAATAAAAATGCTTTTTATCCATAACTTTCAACATCAAACACTTTTAATTTTCAATTTTTTAAGTCTTCAAGACTGCATTCCGAAATCCTTTAAATTAAAAATGTGAGCTTAAAAATAAAAATCTAAAATGAAAATTTTTTCAAGGTAATGATTTTAAAATTACGCATTGTAAACTGAATAATATTATTAAAAAAATATAATAAATATAAATTTTTAATCCAAAAGGACAAATTTTCTATCCAAATGGACGAATTTTTAACAATTTCGTTGAATTTTTAACCAAAAAGGATCAGTTTTTAACAAAATACTTGAATTTTCAAACAAATAATTGAATTTTTGAAATAATACTGAAATTTTCTACTACACAAATAAATTTTCAATCAAAGAGAACCCAGAACATAAATTTTCTAACCAAATTATTTGCTAAAAAATTAATTTTTAAGTCGTAAGACGAATTTTTTTGGGTAAAACAACTGCATTTTCAATAAAAAATAATACATTTTCCACTCAAAAGTTGCAGTATTAACGAAAAAAGAGAATTAGCCAAAAAAGATAGTTGAATTTTTAATTAAAGAGCAGATCAAATTTCTATCAAGAGATGAATTTTCAAAAAATATAGACAAATTTCCAACAAAAGAAGTCAATTTTCTACGAAGAAAGATTTTACAATCAATAAAGAAAAAGATTTCAACCAAATTGTTAATTTTTCAAATCGAAAAGATGAATCCTTTACAAAACAGTTGAATTTTCAACCACAAAATTGTGACTTTTTAACCAGAAGTTCATTTTTAAACAAAATTTTGTTTACAATAAAAAACAATTGAATTCAATTATAAAAAAATCTACAAAACAGTTGAATTATTCCGAAAATATGAATTTTTTTAATCAAAAAGTGACTTTCCTACCAATATAGTCGAATTTTCAAACAAAAAATTCTTTTTTTAACAAAACCTTCAACCCGAAAGATAAAAAAAAATAAAACGAATTTAAACGAAAAAAGAAGATAAATGTGTAAGAAAAATGAAATTGTCAAATTTGCAGTTTAAAAAATTAAGTTTCAACTAGTATTTAACAATTACATTTTCAACCAGAAAACAAATAGTATTCTCAAGTAAAAAAAAGAATTAATTTTTAATAACAAAAAATTTAATTGACAAAAAAAATTAATTTTTAACTAAATAATTAAATTTCCCAAACAAAAGGACGAATTTTTAACAAAACAGTTGATTTTTTGACGAAAAAAAATATCTCTGTAACAAAATAGTTAAATTTTCAACAAAAAATAGTCGAATTTACTGCAAAATAATTCAATTTTCAACAAACATATAACTTTTTAAAAAAATAGTTAAAATATAAACAAAATTTCCAAACAAACCAGATGAATAAATAAAAATAAAATAAAAATAAAATTAAAAAAAAATAATAATAAAATATAAGATAAATAAATAAAAAACAGATGCAATACAATTGAAATAATGAATTTTTAACAAAAATAATTGAATTTTGAACCTAAAAGATGAATATTCAACCAAGAAGATTAATTCTTATAAAAAATATGAATTTTGAACGAAAAAAGAGAATTTTTAAACTAAATATTGAATAATAAAGTATTTAGTCAACAAATGAAAAAAAATTAAAAAATTTCCATCTAATTAAAATGGTGAATTTCCAAAATAAAAAATTAATTTTCATTAAAATGATAAATATTTAACAGTAATACTTGAATTTTTAATCCAAAAGAAAAAATTTTAAACGAGAAGATTAACTTGCAAAGAAAAAGATAATTTTCTATTTTAAAAATTCGATTTTTTAACTAAATATGTAGATCTTCAACGAATTAGTTGAATTTTCAATTAAAAAAGACAAATTTTCATCCATATTGTTGAATTTAGAACGAGAAAAGATCAATCTTCATCCAAACGGATTAATTTTTAAGCATAAAAATTCATTTTCTACCTAAAAAGGCGAATTTTTCACAAAATACACAAAATTATTAGAATGAATTCCCGGGTTTTAAATTAAAAAACCGGTCACAGGCCTCGCAGTCCCTACTGAAAAAATATAGGGCCCAAAGGGTCACAAATTTAGGATAAATTCCGAAAATTTCGGAAAAATTTAATTTATATTCTGAAGAATTCAAATGAATTGGGAATAAGGTTGAAAATTTACAAAAATGCCATTGACTTCCGTAAAACTGGATTGAATTTAGAGAAATTTAAGATCAGAGTTTAAAAATTCTCTTTTTAATTTAAAAATCATATTTTTTTAATAGGAATTCATCTTTTAATTTAAAATTCAATTAATTTAGTTAAAAATTCATAATTTCAATTTAATTGCATCTGTTTTTTGTTGAAGCTTAATCTGGTTTCTTGGGAAATTTTGTTTAAAATTTAACTAGTTTTTTAAAAAGTTATATTTTTGTTGGAAAATTCAACTATTTGGTTAAAAATTATAAGCATTTTTTTCAATTAAATTTCTCGTTGAAAATTCAAATATTTGGTGTTTTTAAAATTCAATTATTTTGCAGAAAATTCGACTATTTTTGGAAATTCATCATTGAGTTAAAAGTTCAAGAATTTGGTTAAAAAAAGCATATTTTTTGTTGAAAATTGTAAATATTTTGTTAAAAATTCAACTGTTTTGTTAAAAATTTGATGAAATACTTTTAAAACTTCAAAAAAATTTACTAAATTAAGTCGAATTAAGTGAATTTAGAAGGTTTCAAGTAAATTAAAAAAATTCAAGAGAATTCCAAAGAATTAAAAAAATTCAGGGTGAAATCTCTAAACAATTTCAAGAATCGAAAAAAGTTTGATTGATTGGTCTTTAGGGTTAAACATTCAAGTAAATCTTTGATTACAAATTCATATTTTTGCTTCCAGATTCATCCTTTTAGCTAAAAGTTCATTTCTTAGGTTCAAGAAATATCTTTTTCCTTCGAAAACTCAACTAAAAAGTGTTCAAGAAATGTATTTAGAAACAAAAATTTTTTTGCAGCGATATTATTAATTGTCTAGAAGTAAATAAAAATTTTACCGTATTGCGATGATTGTTGCTAGTGAGATTGGAGAGAATGCCAGCTGCACAAGTGACGACATTCACGTCACTGGATCCAAGAACTTGCACCAATCCTTGAAGAAGAGCGCCCAAACCGTCCACTTTTGTGCCAGCATCAGACAAATTTCTCAAGGTCCAAAGACAATTCTGCACTAGCCTTTGACTTGGGTTACCAAGATGCATTGCCAGTGCTTGCATTCCGCCAGCCTCGACAACTGCCGGTTTGTTGCTCGAGCAAACCGACAAAACTGCACAATTCAAACCAACTTTAGGGACCATACCTCAAATAGTTCAATTTTTACAACTAACAAGATTAATTTTCTATAAAAAAAAGCTACATTTTCAACAAAACCTTTAAATTTTCAAAAAGGGCGAATTTTTAACAAATTATATAAATTATCTACTAAATAATTTTAACAATTGATGTGACGCTATTTTTTGCATTACATTTTTTTTTAACTAAACAAAGCTTCATTTTGAAATAAAAATATATATTAATCTTTACCAAAAAATGGGGAAGGTAAATTTTCATTTAGTATAATTAAATTTCAATAAAAAAGAAAAGAAATTTCTACAAATCATTTTAATTACATACGAAATATTTTTCAGTCTTAAAAGATTTTTAAAATTTAAATTTAATTATTTATTTTTTTGCAAAGAAATTTATAAGTTTACAACTGGAAACTTTAAAACTTGAATCGCATCGAATTGAAAGTGATTTTTATTTAAAAGTTAAATTTTGTTGTTGCAAAAATTCATTTTTATTTCGGATAGAAATTTATAATTTTTCGAAATTTATTAATTTACTTAAAATAATCAAATGTCTTTTCTACAATAAAAGATAACTTTTCAACAAAATACTTTAATTTTGCGCAAAATAATTAAATTTTGAACATAATAGTTGAATTTGCAAACCGCAAAAGATAAATTTCTAACAAAAAAGGCTCATAATTAATATATTTTAATCCAAAAAGATGAAATTTATATGAAAAAAAAGAATATTAAAACCAAAAATACGAATTTTAAACAAATAAAGACTTTTCACTCAAGAAAGAAATAAAAGTGTTTTTTTTTAAATTGTTGAACCTTAAAGCAAAAGACGAATTTACTCTACAAAAATTGATTTTTCAAACCAAAATATGAATTTTTTATCAAGAAATAAGTTGCTACGAAAAAAATTGAATTTCCAATCCAAATAGACGAATTTTTAATACACAAAAAAAAAGACTTTTGAAGAAACTTGTTGAATTCTCTACTAAATATTTGCATTATATCCAAAAAAGATTAATTTCGTTTATAAATTTTTTCAATCAAACATGACGAAAATTTAACATAATAGTAGTTGAATTCTTTACCAAATAGTTGCATTTTTAATTTGATCGTAGAAAGATTAAAATTATACTAAAACAGATGAATTTTTAAATCCAAAAGATAAATTTAAAAAAAGAGTTTATTTTTCTGTTAAAAAAATTTTAATTGACTTTTCAAGATAAAAATATGAATTTTTTATCAAGAAATAAGTTGCTACGAAAAAAATTGAATTTCCAATCCAAATAGACGAATTTTTAA
>JAWWLR010000148.1:19964031-19974435 GCA_035041075.1 Acraspis erinacei | reverse complement strand
AAAAACATAATTAATCATTTCTCGAATTTGTCTCTAAAGTACATGAATTTAAATAAAAATGCAAACACATTTTTATTTTATCTACTCGCACTTAAAATTTAACTTGAACCGCTTTAAATTCCTAACTTTTCACGTAAACAATTTTTGGAAATAGCTGAATTTTAAACTAAAAAATATCACTTTTCAACCAAAAATGGAATAATTAAATATTCAAGTAAAAAAATTATTCTTACACAAAAAAACAGATTTATTTTTTTAACAAATTTTATTTAACCTTTAACCAAATAGTTTTATTTTTAACCAAAAAGATGAATTAATGACTAAAATGATCAATAGTTAATTGCAATACTTGAATTTTTAAAGCAAAACAAGATGGATTTTTAAACAAGACGATCAATTTTCAAACAGGAAAATTAATTTTCTAGCAAGAAAGGCGATTTTTAAATTAAATATATGAATTTTTACAAAAAGAAAAGTTGAATTTTCAACCAAACTAATAAATTTTCAACTAAAATGATCAATCTTTTTCTCGAATAAATGAATGTTTGAGAAAAGATTTCAATTTTGAACAAAATAGTTTTATTTTTATCCAAAACGATGAATTTTCGACCATTTTGGACCATGTAGACAACAAAAAATTGAAGTCAAAATTAAAAATACATGAATATTCAACAAAATATTTGCATTATCAAATACAAATAATACAAATAATCAATCAGCAAAGACGAATTTTATTGAAAATTCACGAATTTTAAATTTAAAAAGATAAATTGTCAATTAACAATTGAATAGTTAAATTTTCAGTTAAAAAATGCATTTTTCAACCAAAGCTACGAATTTTCAACTAAAATAATTTGTTGTTAATTAAATAGTTGAATTTGCAACCAAAAACATGAATTTTTAAATATATTGATGAGTTTTGAACTAGAATCATTAAATTTCCCATAAAAAGAATTATTTTCAGCCCAGAAAATCAAATATTTTCAATCAAAAATAATTTTTTGACGAAATATTAGTTACATTTTAAGTAGGAAAATTAATTTTCAATAACGAAAAAAAATTTTCAACAAAATAGTTCAAGCTGCACTTGGAATAAACTTAATAAACTGAACTTTCAGTCCAAAAATTGATTTCAACAAAAAGAGCGTGTTATTCCATTTAATGTTGCTTTAATAAAAAAAAATTAAAATTAAACTTGGAGAGAATTTTTATTCTAAAAATTTGTAAAATTCCCGGTTTCCCGGTACAGCGGCCAAACTAAAATTACATTATTTTAAGTAATTTTAAGCTAGAAACATTAAAAATTGAATTTTTTGTTTAACTGAACACTTGGTAAATTAGAAGTTAAATTATTTTAATTTTAAATAGTTTAAGCATCCTTGAAAAGCTTTAAAATTTCATTTCAAAAACTTCAAAAACTTCTAGAAAATCCTGCGAATTAAAAAAAATCCTTAAAATTGGTTTCAGAACTTCTAAAATTCTTTAAAAATGATTCGAATTTTTCATTACATTTTCGTTAAAATCCTTGACAATTGAAAAAATGTCCTTAAAATCCTTAAAATGCTTCGAAATCTCCCAAAATATATATTTGATTTAAAATTAGGACATGCACTATTTGCCTCGAAATTGTTGTACAAATAGCTGTATCTTTTAAATAATTTGAACCATTTCAAATTTTAAATTTGTTCAAAACTTCTAAAAATTTCTTCAACCTGATTTTTTCTAAGAACAACAAGTGCTCATTTTTTATTTATTTTTCAAAATTCTACAATTTGACTTACAAATTAAATTTTCTTAAATAGAAGGATTAAAATTGTAAAGTTCAAAGTTTAATTTTGTTAAATTATTTAAATTTTAATTAGTTTAAGCTATGGAAAGCTATATAATGGAAAACTTTAAAATTTCATTTCAAAATCTTGAGAAATGCTAGAAGTGATTTTAAATCTTTATCAGATTTAAAATTATTTGAATTTGTCTTACGAATTTTAGAAAATCCTGCAAATTTAAACAATTTTCCTTAAAATTCAGATTTATAAATAATAATTAAACACCTATTAATTTTTTCAGAAAAAATTAGATTACTTTTAAGATTACTCCAAACGAAAAAAACAAAACATTTTATTAAGATTACTAGGAAAATTGAAAATGATTGTTCATTTTGAAAAATTATTGTAACAGAAAATTTAAAAAGATTTTAAGAAATTTCCAAAATCGGCAAAAAAGACCCTGAAAGATTTTAAGGATTTAAAAAGAAAAATGCAGGATGTTCTGAAAATTGTAGGAAAAATTCTATTCATTTTAAAATAGGTTAAATTAATTTGGAATTAAATTACTCAAATTTTTCTACAGACAATAAGTGCTTAATTATTATTTTTACATAAAAATTAAACAATTACGCTTATAAGTCAAACATTTTTTAAAATATAATAATGAAAATAGTAACTTTCAAAGTTTAAAACATTTTCGAAATTTTAACAATTCAAAGCTTTCCATTTCAAACAATTAAAATTAAAATTGTTTGTTTTTAAATATTTGCCGTTAATTTACTCGTATTAAATTAACAATCAAATATTGCTAAATATTCAATAATGATTCTGTTTCTTAATTTAAAAAAATAAAATTAAATGGGTTAAGAAGTGAATAATTTAGACTGAAACAATATTGTTAATTTAATAAAATCCTTTAATTATGAAAATATTATTATTAAATTATTTTTAAATTGAGAATAGTTTATTAAGTTTTAATCGCACCTTTACATTTTTTTATATAATAATATATTATATTTTAAAATAAAAGATTTTTGAATTATTATCAAAAATTATGGAATATTTAACTGGAATAAGTTACATTTTCAGTCGAAAAAATAATAATTTTCAACCAAAAAATATCCAAAGAAAAAACAAGTTCATTTTTCAACTGAAGAAATGAACTTTTTAATTGAAACGATGAACCTTAAAAAAATTGTTAACAAAAGAGTTTAATTTTCAAACAATTAATTTTATTTCCAACCTGAAATGATGAATTTTCAACAAAAATGATAAATATTTAACTGGAATACTTGAATTTTTATCCGAAAAAAATAATGTTTAAACAAGAAGATTAAATTTTTTAAAGAAAAATATAATTTTCTACAAAAAAATCGATTTTTTAACCAAATATGTGGAATTTCAACGAAATAATTGAATTTTTAATTAACAAAGACAAATTTTCACCAAATTGTTGAATTTTTGAACAAGAAAAGATCAATTTTCAACAAAAAATGGACAGTTAAAATTTTAACTAAAATGATGAATCTTCAAATAGAGTAGCTGAATTTTAAACCACAAAGATGAATTTTTTAACTAAAAAAATTGAGTTTTCACATCAAAAAAATATAACTTTTGACACAGTATATACATTTTCCAACAAAAAGTTTAATCTCAAAAATTGATCGATTTAATTTTTTTTAAACTACTGAAAACTTTCAAAATTTGGAAACATTGAAATATTGTTTGAAATTATTTAAAAATTGTTTTCAGAACTTCTAAATATCTTTCAGAATGATTCGAATTTTTCATTAAATTTTCGTTCAAAGCCTTAAAAGTTGAAAAAATTTCCTTAAAATCCTTTCAAAATTCTTAAAAAGCTTCGGAATCTTTTTTTTCGAAATAAATTCTTTAAATTAAAGAATCAATCAATGAACATTAAAAATTTTCAAAATTATATTAGTAAGTTATTTTAGACTAGAAACATTAAAAATTTTAAAAATTTTTAACTAAAAAGTTCTTAAATTAGAAATTAAATATTTTTTGAAAATCTTAAGAAATCGAGAAGTTGTTCTACATTTTTTCAAATTTTAAATAATTTTTGAAATTTTTTCATAACTTCTAAATAATTTTTTAAATTAATTGAATTTGTTCTACAACTTCTAGAAAAGCGTTCGAATTAAAAAAAATTCCCTCAAATTTGGATTTATAAATAACAATTGAACACTTATTATTAAACAAAAAATTAGAGTAATTTTAAGATATATTTGGAAGTTGTAAAAAGATTCAAAAATTAATTTAGAACTTGAAATGATATCAAATAATTTAAACAGAATCTTAATATTTCTAAAAAAAAAATGATTTTTCATTTTGAAAAATTATTTTAATAGAATATTCAAAAAGATTTTTCCTTTAAATATTTGTCTTCAATTTACTCGTTTCATCATGAATTTTCATCTAAAAAAATATCAATTTCCAGCCAAAATTAGAATTTTAACGATTCTAATTTAATTAAGAAAATAAATGTTCAACAAAAAAGAAGAATTTTCAACAAAATAGTTTGTTTTTTTTCATAAAAAATTTTTTTTAACAAAAAATAAAAGAATTAAAACTTCAGTTAAAAAAAATCAATAAAAAACAAACAAAAAAAGAATTCTCAAACAAAAAATTCAATTTTAAACCCAAAAAACGAATATTCTACCAAAGAGGATATAGATTAAAAAAAATATATAAATTTTCAATTAAAAAAGATAAATGTGCAAAAATAAAAACGAGTTTTCAGCAAAAGTAATTAATTTTCGACTAAAAATATAAATTTTCAAGAAAAAATAGAGTAGTTAGAGCCTGAGTTGAAACAATTAATTTCTAGCTAAAAAAGAAACGAATTTTCAGCCAAAGAAATGAATTCTTAACAGAAAATAGAATATTTAAATTTTTCTGGAAAACAACATTTTTTAACGAAAAATATCACATTTTTATCCACAAAAAATGGAATAGTTGAAGCGATTTTTCAACTAAAATGATAAATCTTCAATTAAACAAAATTTAATTTTTAACAAAATAATACATGAATTTTCAACTTAAGATAAATTTTCTGTCAAAAATAAATTAACTAAACTTTCACTAAGTTCACCTGAAACAGATAAAATTTCAAGTAAAAATAAAATAATTAAATTTTCCGAAAAAACTTAATTTTCAATCAAATCAAAGTATATTTTCAACCAAGAAGATTACATTTCTATACAAAAATACCATTTTTTGACAAAAAATGTAGAGGTTACATTTTGACTTCAAAAAATGAATTCTAAATAAGAAAAAACGAATTTTCAACCAAAATAGGCGAATTTTTAACCAAATATTTCAATAATTTAATTAATTTTTAACAATACAGGAATTTTAAACTTAGAAAGAAAATTTTTGAAACAAACATGCAGGAGTTAAATTTTTAGTTAAAACAATTAATTTTCAAATGAAAAACATAATTTTCAAGAAAATAATGAAAGTTTGAAAAAAAATTTATCAAATAAAACGGTGAATCATTAACCAAATAAATTAATTTTTAACAGAAAATAAAATAGTTATATTTTCTACAAAACAAAATATTTTTTAAGAAAAAATTACATTTCCATAAAAAAGGTCAGTTTTCCAGCAGAAAAAATAAATTAAAGTGAATTTTTAACTAATATGGTAAATCTTCAACTAAAAAAAATTTGATTTTTAATCAAATACATGAATTTTCAACTCCAGAAATGCATTTTTAACCAAATTAATAAAATGGAAAACATAATTTTGAACAAAATAATTAAATTTTGTACGAAAAAAAGGCTAGAGTTCTTTTCCAAAAATTGTTATAATTAACAATAAAATATTTTCTTCCGTTTTATAAATAATTTTAAGCGGAATTTATTCAAATTAATTAAATTTGTTCACAAGGTATAATTTTATTTTCTTTTTTAAGCTTGAAAAAATTTTTAAACTACAATTTAAAAAAAAAATCTGCAAAATAAAAAAAAAATTGTTCTAAACTCTCCCAAACAACCAAATTTTAATAACAATTTAGAGAAAATTGTTTGGTTCTCTCATAACCTTTCCAAATTCATAGAAAGCTTTTTTCTACAAAATTGTAAAAATTCTACATTTTTTCTTAATTTTGTTCAAATCTAAATCTTTTTTTGGAATTTTTTTCCGAACTTTTAAATATCTGTCGAAATTAATTGAATTTTTTCTACAATTTTCAGAAAATCTGGAAAATTTTATAAAATTTGGATGTATAAATAAATATGGAAAATTTATTCTTTATAGACGAAATTAGATTAATTTTTCGCAGATTTTAAAGGAAAAAATTAGAATCTTTTCAAGAATTATGAAAGGCTTCAAAAGAATAAAAACATTTCCTAAGATTCCTGGGAAAATTAAAAATAATTTGTCAATTTTTAAAACCATTTCAAGAGAATATTTTCAAAGATTTAAACAAAAATTTGAAGAAAACTTTTAAAAATTAGCACAAGTTTTAATCTTTTTAAAAATCTATGAAGTTATTTTAAAGTTAAAAATAGTTGATAAATTGAAACCGTTTAATTTTTAACGTTAAAATCTGCAAATCCTTAAATTTTGAACTGATTTAAAATCCATTTTTTTAATTAATTAAAAATTTTTTTTATCCAAAGTTTTCAATTTCAAAGACTTTTAATTTTTAATTGTTCAAGTCTTCAAGCCAGAATTTTAAAAGTCTTTAAATTAAAAATGTGCGTTTAAAAATACAAATTTTAAATGGAACATTTTTCAGGTAAAAAAAAGTTTGAAGTAAACCTGAAATTTTTAAAAATTATTCGGAATCTTGAAAAATACCCTGAAATATTATCAAAAAAACAAACAAACAAAATTATATCTTACCATCTACTTGGTCTTGGGTGAAGCCTTGAGCGAAGCCTTGGTCCAGGTCGAACATGAGCTGATCTCCCTCCATCTCTTCATCCTCTTTGCCAGAAAGAGAGGGTGCCTGGGTGGCCGCCCCTGAGTGAATTCCGGAGTCACCCATGTATGAATTTTGTTGCCACATCAGGGTCTGCTCCTTGGCAGACCCCATGGGCAGGTCGCCAGGACCTTGATAATTTCCGTGTGACACTGTACAACAAATTTTTCTTTCAGATTCAGATTTTTCGCAAAATGGAAAATTCATTCTAATTCCTCCTTTAACACAACACAGGAAAAAAAATTTGCAAAATGAATGAATTTTCGAATGAAATTATGTCTCTTAGACTGAGATAGTGGAGTTTTAAACCGAACAGATGAGTTTTTTCAACTAAGATGACGAATATTTAACTGAAATACTTGAACTTTAAACCAAAATGATAAATTTTTAATGAATAAAATTAATTTTATACGAAAAAAAGACAATTTTTCCATAAAATGCACGAATTTAAACGAAATAGCTAAATTTTCAACCAAATAGTTGAATTTTGAAGTAGAAAAAAAATTTCTACAGAAAATAATAGTTTTCAGCTAAAAATGATGAATTTTCAAGTAATATACTTGAATTTTTAACCAAACAGATAAATTTTTAAACAATAAGATTAATTTTCAAAGACAAAGATTTATTTTCCACCGAAAAATACAATTTTTCCATAAAATACAAGAATTTTAACGGAATAGTTGAATTTTGAAGTAGAAAAAAATCATTTTTAACAGAAACAGGAATAATAACATTTTTAGTTATAAAAAAATTGATTTTAAACAAAAAATAATAGTTTTCAACTAAAAATGATGAATTTTTAAACAATAAGATTAATTTTCAACCAAAAAGTTCAATTTTGAAGTAGAAAAAAATTCATTTTTAACCGAAAATGGAATGTTAACATTTTTTGTTAAAAAAATCAATTTAAACTATAAATAATAGTTTTATATTAAAAATGATGAATTTTTAACTGATATACTTGAACTTTTAACCAAACAGATGCATTTTCTATAAAAAAATACCAATTTTCAACAGAATACATGAATTTTAACGAAATAGTTGAATTTTTAATCAAATGAGACAAAATTTCAATCAAAAAGTTGAATTCTGAGCTAGAAGGAAATTAATTTTAAACGAAAAATAATAATTTTTAATTGAAATACTTGAATTTTTGAATAATAAGATTAATTTTCAAGCACAAAGATTAATTTTCTACCGAAAAATACAATTTTTCCATAAAATAAAGGAATTTTAACGGAATAGTTGAATTTACAATTAAAGGAGACACATTTTCAATCTAACAGTTGAATTTTTAAGTAGAAAAAATTAATTTTTAACAGAAACTGGAATAAAAACATTTTTAGTTTAAAGAAAATGATTTTAAAGAAAAAATAATAGTTTTCAACTAAACATGATGAGTTTTTAACTGAGATACTTGAATTTTTAACCAAACAGATGAATTTTTAAACAATAAGATCAATTTTCTCTAAAAAAATACAAATTTTCAACATAATACATGAATTTCAACGAAATAGTTGAATTTTGAATCAAAGAAGACAAAATTTCAATCAAAAAGTTGCATGTTTCAAAAAAATACAAGAATTTTTACGAAATAGTTTTAAAAAAATAGTTTAAAATAGTTTAAAAAATTTATTTTAAACCAAAAATAATATTTTTCAACTAAAAATGACGAATATTCAACTGAAATACTTGAACTTCTAACAAAAATGATAAATTTTTAATGAATGAGATTAATTTTATACGAAAAAATACCATTTTTTCATAAAATGCAAGAATTTTAACGAAATAGCTAAATTTTCAATCACTGGAGACAAAATTTCAATCAAACAGTTGAATTTTGAACTTGAAATCTATGATGTTACTGTTTTACAATATTGGAAATCTTTAAAAAATTCTCTTAAAATTAATATGTCAAAATAATTTTCCATTTCCTTAGGAATTTCAATAAATTTTTTTATTCTTTCGAAACCTTCTAAATGCCTTTAAAAAATACTAAATTTTTTCGAATTTTGTCTGAATTAATCATTGTTCAATTGTTTTTTATTCATCAAAATTTGTCTTCGGTTTTGAATTTTTTTAAAAATGTTCTGTTAAAATTAATAATTAATTTTTTGTTCCACGTTTTCGGAAATCTAAATTTTTAAAAAAATAATTTGAAACCTTTTCAAATTTAACATTAAGTTTGAATCTTTTCAAAAGTTCCAAGTGAAATTTTTCCCAAATGAATAATTTCACATTCAGTTAAAATTAAGAAAAAAATTCCCTCGTTTGCAACTTGATAAAAATATTAAAATAAAAAAATATCCCTTTTCCAATTTAGAAAAAATTTGATATTTCCTCCTTTCAAACTCAATAAAAATGTTAAAAATAAAAAATTACCCTTTTCCAACTCAGAAAAAAAGATTAAAAATAAAAAGTTTTCCTACCAACTCAATAAAAAGACGGAAAAAAATGTCTTCCAATTAAGAAAAAATTCGATTTTTTTCGCTTCAAAATCCAGAAAAATCTTTTTAAAAAACATTTCCCCTTGAATTCAGAAAAAGAAACAGATTTATTCCATTTTAACTCAATAAAAAAATTACCCTCTTCAAATTGAAAAAAATATTTCATTTACCAACTCAATACAAAAAATCGAAATTTCTTCATAAAAAAAATATGCCTCTTTCAATTTGTAAAAAAAATCAAAATTGTCTCGCTTTCAACACAATAAAAAATTAACCTCTTCCAATTAAAAAAAAATATATAATCAAAGTTTTTTTTATATATAAATCCTTTTAAATTGAATAATTTTAATTTTAAGTTGTACCAAATTAATAATTTTTCAATTCCTTTTTACACATCAAAATTGATAAATACAATTAAAAAAAATTGTAATGAAATAATTATAACTATATCGTTCAAAGTTTAAATTTAGCGTTCTAAAATTCTAACGATTCAAGGTTTTCTAAGAATATATATTATTGACAATAAAAAATTAAATAAGAAATTTATCTTAAACTATTTCTATATAAAAAAAATTCAATTTAAGATAGTTTAGTTTTGAATATTTCGTTTAAAATTTCTCAATTTAAACGTAGTCAAATATTACTAAACATTTAAAAATTAATATTTCTTTTTAATTAAAAAAATTCAAATAGATTAAAAATCGAATATTTACAGTTCAAATCTCAATTAAAAAAAAACGCTTTTAATTGGATAGATTTTTCCTCTAATAATGTGTAAAATAAAAATAATAAATTCAGTTATTTCCCAGGATTTTCGGGTCTCCAAAAATTCCCGATCCAGTGGTAATCCTAAAGAAAATTATCTAAAATTGACAAGATTTTTTTTCGTAATAATATTCTTGACAAGTTTTCACAATTAAAAAAAAAATAAACTCCTAGTTTCTATAATTTTGTTAATTTAATTAATTTTCAAAGTTTTTTTTTCTATTTAGGACCACTAAGAAAATTCTGATTTGAAAACGGAAATTTTTTTGGCGGGATTACAAATTCTTGAATTTCTTTTTAAATTCCATGAATTATTTGTTAATACTTACTAGGTCTGGATTGGTTAGAAGTCATTTGGTAGCTCATGATTCCGACGGGTATCCGCACCTGAAGATAAAAATGAGGTCATTTAATTATTTAAACTTTGATAAGGACAGGAAGTTTCCTGCTGTGATAATCCAGGCCCGAGATGACA
>JAWWLR010000148.1:19817940-19828642 GCA_035041075.1 Acraspis erinacei | reverse complement strand
GGAATTTTATTATTCCGAAATTTTCCAATTCGGTAATATTATAAACTGTCGTGAATTTTATTATTCGAGAATTTTATAATTCGGGAATTTTATAATTCGGAAATTCTATTATTCCAGAATTTTGTTTTTCGGGAATTGTCCAATTCTGTATTTTTAATTTTCAGCAAGTTTATTATTCGGGAATTTTCCAATTCGGTAATATTATTCACTGCCGGGAATAATATTAGTTGGGAATTTTCCAATTCGGTAATATTATTCTCTGTCGTGAATTTTATAATTCTAAGAATTTTCCAATTCGGTAATTTTGTAATTCGAAAATCGTATTATTCGGGAATTTTTCAATTCAGTAATAATATAAGCTGTCGTGAATTTTATTATGCGCGAATTTTCCAATTTGAGAATTTTATAATTCGGAAATCTTATTATTCCAGAATTTTACTATCCGGGAATTGCATCATTCTGTTTTTTAAATTTTTGGCAATTTCATGATTCGGGAATTTTCCAATTCGGTAATAATTAATTATAATAATAATAATTATTATTATTATTATTAATTATATCTGCCGAGAATAATATTGGTTGGGAATTTTCCAATTCGGTAATAATGTAAACTGTCGCGAATTTTATAATGCTAAAAATTTTCCAATTCGGAAATAGTATTATTCGGAAATTTTCCAATTGGGTAATATTATAAACTGTCGTGAATTTAATTATACGGGAATTTTCCAATTTGGGAATCTTATAATTCGGAAATCTTATTATTCGGGAATTTTTCAATTCATAATAATATAACCTGTCGTGAGTTTTATTAATCGGGAATTTTCCAATTCAGGCATTTTATAATTCGGAAATCTTATTATTCGAGAATTTTATTATTCCAGAATTGTCCAATTCTGCATTTTTGATTTTCGGCAATTTTATTATTCGGGAATTTTCCAATTCGGGAATTTTATAATTCGGAAATCGTATTATTCGGGAATTTTTCAATTCACTAATAATATAAACTGTCGTGAATTTTATTATGCGCGAATTTTTCAATTTGGGAATTTTATAATTCGGAAATCTTATTATTCCAGAATTGTATAATTCGGAAATCTTATTATTCGGGAATGATCACATTCTGTATTTTTGATTTTCGGCATTTTTATTATTCGGGAATTTTCCAATTGGGTAATATTATAAACTATCGTGAATTTTATTATTCAAGAATTTTATAATTCGTAAATCTTATTATTTGGGAATTTTATTATTCGGGAATTTTTCAATTCAATAATAATATAAACTGTCGTGAATTTTATTATGCGGGAATTTTCCAATTTGGGAATTTTATAATTCGGCAATCTTATTATTCGAGAATTTTATTATTCGGGAATTTTTCAATTCAATAATAATATAAACTGCCGTGATTTTTATTATTCGGGAAGTTTATAATTCGGAAATCTTGTTATGCGTGAATTTTATTATTCGGGAATTTTATAATTCGGAAATCTTATTAATCGATAATTTTATTATTCGGGAATTTTATAATTCGGAAATCTTATTAATCGAGAATTTTATTATTCCGGAATTGTCCAATTCTGCATTTTTAATTTTCGGAAATTTTATTATTCGGTAATTTTAATATTCGGGAATTTTCCAATTTCATAATTTTACAGTGTCGGGAATTTTATTTTTCGCGATTTTTCAGGCGTCCCCAAAATTAATTGTTGGCCAGACTGCTGTTTTTACAACCAAATAGTAGAACTGCCAAGAAAAATGTACGATTTTTTTAATTAAATGGTTTTAATTTTAACGAAATATTGAATATTCAACCTATGAAGATTAATTTTCAACCAAAAGGTCGAATTTTCAAACGAAACGGCGAATTTTTTTAGAAGATACATGAATTTTTAACCAAGAAAAATAAGTTTTCAATTAAGAATTTTTTTATAAAAAAAGATGAATTATTGATTCGAAAGGATGAATTTTCAACAGAGCAGTTGATTTTTCGAAAAAACATTAATTAACAAGACAGTTGAATTTTAATAATACTAATACATTCATAAGAAAATAGATGAATTTTTAATCATGTGATTGAATTTTCAACCAAATAGTTGGATTTTCAACAACAATAAAATCAACTATAAACAAAACAGTTTGACTTTTAAACAAATATTTTAATTGGTATACCAAAAAGAAGATTTTTTTAGAATACTGTTGAATTTTTAATGCCAAGGAACGAATTTTAAATAAAATAGTTTATTTTTTAAAATAAATGATAAACTTGAATTTTAAACGAAAGATAATCAATTTTTAACATTAAATGGAATAGTTGAATTTTCAGTTAAATAAATTAGTTTTCGACAAAAAAACCGAATATTTAATAAAATAGTTGAATCTTAAGCTAACAAAATAAGTTTTTAACAAAGTAGTTCAAATTTCAACCAAGGATTTGAGCTTTCAATCAAGAAGATTAATTTTCGATAAAAAAAGGTTAATTTTCAACCAAATTGTTAAATGTCCAACTATAAAATATCAATTTCCAAACTATAATAGAATAGTTAAATTTTTAGTCAAAAAATGAATTTTTAACGAAAATAAAATTATTTAATAAAAATTCAATCAAATAGTCAAATCTTCGAACAAAAAAAAACAACAAATTTTTAACAAAATAGTTCAATTTTCTCACTGCAAATGTGAAAAGTTTAAATTTTAAGTGAAAATTATTATTTCAACTAAAAAATACCAATTTTCAACCTATTATAAAATTGTTCAATTGTAAGTTAAAAAATGAATTCAACCCCAAAAAAACAAAATTCAACCAGAAAAGGAAATACCCAAAAAAATGGATAAATCTTAAAAAAATAAGATGAATTTTTGACAAAATTGTTAATCTTTCTTAAGGAAAAATTAAATAGTCGAATTTTCAAGTAAAAACGATAAATTTTTAAGACAAAATCGGATTATTTAAAATCGTTAGTTAAAAAATAATTCTTAGAACAAATAATCAAATTTTCAAGCCTTAAAATATAATTTTAACAAAATTATTCATTTATCTACCTGGAAAAATAAAGAGTTCAATTTTGAACTAAAAACCATAACTTGTTGGTAAAAATTAAATTCGTTAAAATTTTCAGTCCAAAAATTAAATTTTCGCCAAAAAAATATATTCCTAACCAAATAGTTAAATCTGCAACTAATAAAATAGTTTTTAAATAGTAGTTTCACTTTCAACAGAGTATTAGAATAAAAACTATTAATTTTTATCCTATAAAGGAATAGTTAAAAAACTTAATTTTGAACCAAATAGTCAAATCTCAATGAATATAATGATTTTACAAGAAAATAGTTAAATCGTCAACCAATAAAATAAATGTTTAACAAAAATTGTTCAAATTTCTTAATGAGAAATTCCATTTTTAAGTAAACATGATACATTTTTGCACCAAAAAGGATTAGTAAAAATTTTCAGTTGAAAAAAATAATTTTTCAACCAAACAGTTAAATCTTCAACTAATAAATAAATGTTTAACAAAATTGTTCAACTTTCTCAATGAAAAATTGAATCATTGAATGTTCAATTAAGAGCGACCAGTTTCACCAGAAAGTTGGTTACTTGAATTTTTAGTCAAAAAAGTTAATTTTCATTTAAAAAAATGAGATGTCAAGAAAATAGTTAAATTTTCAATAAAAAATTATCGAATTTTAAATAAAAATTGATGAATTCTGAATCAAAATTATGATAGTAGACGCTTAAAACATTGTTTTTCAGAATTGTATTTTCCTTGGGATCTCAAATTCTATATTATTAAATAAATAAATAAATTCTAGAAAAAACTTCACCCCCCCCCCACACTTTTAAAGGTTTTAGAATGTTTTGAAATGGTCCCATATCCTAAAAATACCACCAAGAAATAATTTTCAACTCCATCTGTCGTTTGTGAATTATATAGATGTAGAGGATAATAAATAGTAAGCATTCTCAGAGAGTGCTCTAAATCAGACTGGACTTAATTATGCAGGACATTTGAGAATCCGACATCGACGATCGGTACTTTCCTATATCTCACCTCCTTCGATAATGGTCCAGGCAGCGAAACTCGAAGAGCGACAATCGCTTGTTTCGACTCGGGAGAAAAGGAGGAGTACCAGTGTATAAGAAGAAGAGAGAACAATGGGTACCAGGTTCCATATCAGCAATGGGGAACGCCGGACCCGGACGGGAAAGGCGAAGAGGGTACCAAAAGGGGTCCAGGTAGGGACAGCAGGTGCTTTGTCACCCAGCGAATAAATCCGGCCAGTCTCTTCTGTTCCACCCTTCCAACCTTCTCTTACTTCTAAGACTAAGTCCATCTCCATCTTCAGCACCCTTCTCTTTGTCTCCACCCAGTTTACTCCTTGAAACTCCCCCCTCTCCCCAACTCCTCCTCAATAACCATTTTCGACCTTTTCATTTCTATTCGCAGGCTTCATCACGAATCAACTGGTCAGCTCTGAGGAAAATGAAAGTGATCCTAGTAGGGATGGCCGATGGTTGAAAAACAGAATCGATTTTTAGATATTGATGCAGGCAAAATTGAAGAAGGGAAAGCTAAACAAAGTCTATCACCTTTACTAAAATATTATTACAAGCACGTGCAGTACCATCTATTTGCTAACACTGTTGTTAATAAGATGATCCATCCACCTACAAAAAAATAATCAATTGGATGCAAATTTTCTCTCTGAAAAAGTTTCCTGCTTCTCTTGTAAAATTAGCCTGTTTGGACCTAGCTGCGTTTAGGATTCCCCGCTTCAATCGTTGATTCGAGTTTTCCGATTATTCGATCTAGATTACACCCTCGACTAAAAGATTGGGTAATTTGATATTTTTCAAAATAATTTTTATACATCGAAGTCCATCTTCATCTTCAGCAACCTTCTCATTATGTTCACCCACTTTATTCCTTTATTCGCAGACTTCGTTACGAATCATCTGCTCGCGGCTCTAAAGAAAATGTAAGAAATTCTAGAAGGGCTATTCCTAAAACAACAGAACCTATTATCAAAATTCGATTCCCAAAATTGAAGCTGGGAAAGCTAAATAGTGTCCATCGTCATTACAATTAGATTTTCAGATTCAACTGTAGCACTACCTATTTTTTAACACTGTTATTAATAAGATGAACCATACACCTACAAAAAATACTAAATTGATTGAAACTTGTCCCTTTGAAAAGTTTTTTTTGCTCCTCCTATAAAATTAGCTTGATTGGACCTAGCAGCGA
The DNA here is from genome assembly GCA_035041075.1 of Acraspis erinacei. Lineage (NCBI taxonomy): Eukaryota > Metazoa > Arthropoda > Insecta > Hymenoptera > Cynipidae > Acraspis > Acraspis erinacei. The sequence continues at coordinate 19,823,396 of JAWWLR010000148.1, read as the reverse complement.
TTAGCATTTACCGCTTCAATTACAGATTAGGTTTCTTCGGATTGATTGATCTAGATTCCACTTCCGAAGATTTTTGGAAAATTTTTAGCATTGTCCGCTTCAATTTTAGATTTAATTTTTCTGATTGATCGATCTAGATTAAACTACCGATTGAGGATTTAGGTGAATTGAGCTTGTTCAAAATGCTACTTTCAATTCGAAATCCATCTCCATCTTCAGATCCTTCTCTTTTTCTTGGCCCAATTTTCTCCGTTAAACTACTTCCTTTGTTGCCCAATAATAAATTTTAACCTTCTCATTTTCATTCGCAGTCTTCGTCACGAATCAACTGATCAACTATAATGAAAATGAAAGTAATCCTAAATGGGTGGTTCTTGAAACAACAGAATCTATTATTAAAATTAGATTCCCAAAATTGAAGCTGGGAAAGCTAAACAGTGTTTATCGTCATTACCAATAAATTATTAGATTCAAATGTAGCACTATCTATTTTTTAACACTCTTTTTAACAAGATGACCCATCCATCTAAAAAGAAATACTTAATCGATTATAAATTGTTCATGTAGGGTGTTTTTTGTTTCTACTGTAATATTAGGTTAATTAAACCTATTAGGATTTCTCGTTTCAATTACAGATTATAGGTTTCTTCGGATTAATAGATTTAGACTACAATCCCATTTCCATCTTCAGACCCTTCTCTTTGTCTTCGTCCACTTTATTTCTTTAAGCTCATAATTGAAGCTGGGAAAGATAAACAGTGGCCATCGTCATTGACATATTAGATTCTTACATTCAGATGTAGCACTGTCTATTTTTAACACTGTTTTTAATAAGATGATCCATCCATCTGCAAAGAAAAATACTCAATCGATTATAAATTGTTCATCTTGAGTGGTTTTTACTTATTCTGTAAGATTAGGTTTAATAGACCTAGGACTGTTTAGGACTCCCCACTTCATTTGTAGATTAGGATTCCTTGGATTAATCGATCTAGATAAATCTAGATATCCGAATAAAGATTTGGGGAACTCGATATGTTTCAAAATGCTTCAAATTTTTCCCCGATCATAACTTTAAATTTCTCATTTCTATTCGCAGACTTCGTCACGAATCTACTGATCATTTCTAAGAAAAATGAAAGTAATCCTAGAAGGGCGATTCTTGAAACAACAGAATCTATTATGAAAATTCGATTCCCAAATTTGAAGCTGGGAAAGCTCAAAAGTGTCCATTGTCATTAACATTACATGATTACAATCAAATGTAGCATTATCAATTTCCTAACACTATTAATAAGTTCATCCATCCATCTACAAAAAAAATACTGAATCGGTAGTAAGTTGTCAATGGTAGGTTAGATTTCTCCGGATTAGTACACTTCCGACTGAAGATTTGGCAATATTGATATTTTTCAACATGCTTCTTTTAGTTGGGAATACATCTCCATCTTCAGACCCTTCTCTATATCTGCAACCACTTTATTACTTTAAACTCCTCCCTATTTTCCTCAAAATCACCTTTAACCTTTTTATTTCCAATCGCAGAGTTCGTTACGAATCAGCTGGTCAACTCTAAGGAAAATGAAATTAATCCTATAACAGATCCACGATTCTTAAAACAACAGAGTCTATTATCAAAATTCGATTGCCAAAATTTAAGCTGGGAAAGCTAAACAGTGTCAATCGTCATTAAAATTAAATTATTACATTCAAATGTAGCACTATATATTTTTTAACTCTGTTGTTAATAAGATGATCCATCCACCTACAAAAAATACGCAATTGGTTATAAATTGTCACTCTGAAAAAGGTGCTTCTCCTATAAAATTAGCCTGATTAGACCTAGCAGCGATTAGCATTGCCCGCTTCAATTATAGATTAGATTCCTTCGGATTGATTGATCTAGATTAAACTTTAGAAGATTTGGAAAAATTGATATTTCCAAAATGTTCTATGCCCACAGGCTTCATCAAGAATCAACTGGTCAACTTTAGGGAAAATTAAATTAATCCAAGATGGGCAATTCTTAAAAAAACAGAATCTATTATCAAAATTCGATTTCCCGAATTGAAGCTGGAAAAACTAAACGGTGCTAAGTCCATTGCAAATGCCATTAGATTAAAACATTCAAATATAGCACCATTTATTTTTCATACAGTTGTTAACTAGTTGATCCATCCTCCTACAAAAAATACTTAATTGGTTGTAAATTGCCCCTCTGAAAAGGTTTTTTGCTTTTGTCAAACCTTCTCTTTGTCTCCACCCAAAAATACTAATTTGAACTCCTTCCTTTTCTTCTCAATCATCAGTTTTAACCTTTTCATTTCTACTCGCAGGCTTCATCACGAATCAACTGGTCAACTCTAAAGAAAATGAAAGTAATCCTAGATGGGCGATTCTTAAAAAAGGAGAAGCTATTGTCAAAATTCAATTGTCACAATTGAAGCTGGGAAAGCTAAACAGTGTCCATCGTCATTGCCAGTAGATGTTGCAATTTGTCCCTCTGAAAAGATTCTTTGCTTCTCCTGTAAAATTAGCTTGATTGGACTTAGCAATATTTAACATTGCCTGCTTCAATCGTAGATTCGATTTTTCCGATTAATCGATTTAGGTTCCACATGAGACTAAACGTTAGGGTAATATGATATTTGTTGAAATTATTTTTATTCTTCGAAATCAGTCTCCATCTTCAGCACCCTAGTCTTTCTCTTCGCCTACTTTATTCCATTATACTCCCTCAGGTCTTCCTTAATAACCATTTATGACATTTTCATTTATACTCTTTGGTTTTATCACGAATAAACTGTTTTACCATAAGGAAAATGAAAGTAATCCTACGTGGACGATTTTTGAAGAAAAAAAACAGAATCTATTATCAAATTTCGATTCCTAAAATTGAAGTTGGAAAAGCTAAAGAGTGTCGTCGCCACTAATATTCCATTATTTCATTCACATCTATGATTATCTATTGTTTAACACTGTTCTTAATCAGATGATCCATCCATCTGCAAAAAAATACTTAATCGGTTGGAAATTGTCCCTCTGGAAAGGTTTTCTGCTACTCCTGTAAAATTAGGTTCATTGAATCTAGCCCCGTTTTGGATTCACTGCTTCAACTGCAGATTCGGTTTCTTCGGATTAATTTATCTAGATTACACTCCAGACTGAAAGTTTGGGTAAACTGCTATTTTTCAAAATACTTCTTTTAATTTAGAATCCATCTCCATCATTCGCGCCCTTGTCTTTGTCTTCACCACTTCCCTCATTTAAACACCTTCCTCTCCTCCTGAATAACCATTTTTGACATTTTCGTTTCTATTACTTGGGCTCATCACGAATGAACTGATCAACTCTAAAGAATATGAAAGTAATCCTAGATTCTTGAAAAAATAGAATTTATTATGTTTTATTTATTATTTTTTATGTTTATTTATGTTTTGTTTGAAGAATCGACAATTATATTTTTGGTTAAGAATTAATCTTGTTTGCTTATAAATTGTACTATGTGGTTGAGAACTTAACTATTTTGTTGAAAATTGGTTTAATTTTTGGTTGAAAATAGATCTTATAACTAAAAATTTAACTATTCCATTTTTGTCGAAAATGTATCTTTTAAGTTTAATATTGAACTTGTTTTAATTACAAATTTAAGTATTTTGTTCAAAATTCAGCTTAAATTGAAAAATACATGCTGAAAATGCAGTTGAAATTTCTCATCTCCTTTGTTCAAAATATAACTATTTTGTTTAGAAATCGTTCTTTAAAAAAATTAATATTCTTTGTTAAAAATTGGTCTTTTTGAGTTGATTCCAACTGTTTCTTATTTAAAACCAAAATATATTTTTTTAAATATTGGGTAGAAAATTAAACCATTTGGTTGAAAATTAACTTTTTTTGGTTGAAAATTCATATTTTGGTTGAAAATCCATCTACTGTGGTAGAAAATGAAACTCTTGGATTAAAAATTAAACTAATTATTTGAAAATTTAACTATTTGATTTTTACTTGAAAATTTATCTTTCTTTGTTGAAAATTAATTCTTCTTGAAATTTTTCTTTCATGTTTGAAAAATCAACAGCTTTATAAAATATTTAATATTTCAGCTTGAAAAATGGATTATTGTATTAAAATTCATCTATTTGAACAAAAATTTATTGTTGCTAATTTAAGTAGTTGGTTAAGGATTCAACTATTTTGCTGAAAATTCTCTTTATTCGTTAAATGCAACTGGTTGATAATTTGTTTATATTATTGTCGAAAAATCAATTAATTGGTTTGAAGTGAAATTATTTGATAAAGAATTCAATTTTTTGTTTAAAAAATCAACTGTTTTTTTGTTTGTTAAAAATTAACGTTTTTATTGAAATCTTATCTTTTTTGTTAAAAATTCAACATTTTTATTAAAAATGGAACCATTCATGTTACATTTTTATCCATTTGGTACAAATTCATTTTTTATAAATCATTTTTTTATTTGAAGAGCTAGCTATCCCATTTTGAATAAAAAAATGTTTCGTTTATAAATTGAATATTCATTTATGTGGTAGAAGATTCATGTATTTTATTGAAAATTCATCGTTTAATGTAGGATAGGAGTATTCTGATAAACAATTTCCGCTTTACGTTTAATTAGGTTTCATTTATTTAAAAATTTAACTATTTCTTTGAAAATTCACCTTTCTTAGTTAAAAATTAACTATTTTGTCAACAGTTCCTCTTTCTTCGTTGAATTAAACTGGTTGATATTTTTTAAAATTATTTCTTTAAATTAGTTTTTGAACTCAAAATTTAACTCTTCCATTTTCCTGGTCAAAAAGTCCCCTGTCTTTCCAAAAATTGATCTTTTGGCTTGAAAATTCACCGTTTTAATTAAAAGTTCAACTATTTAGTATAGAATTTAATATTCTTAGGTAAAAATTTTATTTTGAAAATTTGACAATTCGGTTGAAAAACCATCTTTGTTACTTGAAAATTAAACTACTTTAATAATAAACTCATCCTTTTTTGGTCGAAAATCAAACTTTATTGTTCGAAAATCGTCTTCTTTGACGAAAAATTCATTTTTCTTGGTTGGAAATTAATTTTTTTTCGAAAATTAAACTCTCTTAGAAAAAAAGAGAGTCACGAAATATACGGAGATTGAACGTGATTAATTCGATTAATCGGATTTTTCCATGATGACTTTGTGAAGCTTTTCCCCTGGGCTGATCGCTCGAGAGATTGATCAGCGAACTGGGTCAAAGCAGTTGGACAGAACGAACGTGCTATTCAAATAAACAACTCCTTTCCTCATCTGGAAATTTTTCTATATACCTTTACCGATGTTATGGTGGTTCGGATTCCACCTTAAGCTGTAGGTCCTAAGCTGTAGGACTAAGACCCATATTAAACCTGAAACATTAATCAGGGGCCATAATTAAATTACGTAACGGATTTTAGGGCCTCTCTAAGACCCC
>JAWWLR010000148.1:19734377-19745678 GCA_035041075.1 Acraspis erinacei | reverse complement strand
ATATAGTCAATCACACACTGAATGCGGGACGCTTACTTTCTTTCCCAGCCTATCTTTATGGCGAGTTGATGCATTCGCCTTTTGTTTATCTGATCAACTGTTGGTTTTTTTTACGTTTCGCATCGGCCAAAGCTCTCGCTGCATTATATACACAACAATTGATAGTCCAGATCTTTAGGCTTGGGAGAAACCTGCATGTTGATGTTTCTCCGGGTTGTAAAGCATCGCTCGTCCTCTATCAAATGCCTGCCCGCAGTTGGCCTTGTCACCTCTCTTTCTCTGCTGCCGGCTTGTTATGGCTCTAGTAAAGTAGGCGCTCCTCTTACATAGCCCCTTTTTTGGAGTAGTTCGGCAAGGTTCGGCAAGGTTTTCTTTCAGGGGTTAGACTCGCTTCGTAGCATTCTAGCAAATCGTGATTTTGTCGCTCCGTCCACCTAAAAGCCCCAAGATTCCGCCGATACATCGCATTTACTCCATCTTCATTCGGTCCCCCAGCTCTAGAGTGGTCAGCATTGTTCGCCGAGCCATTTCGGGAGCCCTGCGCGTTCTATTGCTTTGAACCGCACTTACTACAACTATATTAGGTGTTATCATTGTTGTTCCCGCGAGAAGCTAGGGAAAAGGGGTTCGCCCATCCTTGTAGAACCCCGCATACAAGAGTAAGGCTGAGTACTCTGATAGGTCGCCCGGTATCTAACAGTCGCCGTTCTGGATACCTCAAACAATTGCCATTCAGCTTTCTTCACGGTTTTCACACCTCCGATTGGGGATTATTTCCTTCGGGACCACCCCTAGACAATTGTCCGCGACTGCCTATTTATTTTTTTTAACTATATTCAGCAGAAACCCTTGATAAGTATTTTAGAGAAAAGTCTACGAAATGCAAAATATACTAGACGAAGACTCAGAGAACATAAATAGCTTGAAGGAACTGTGTGGTGCCCTCATAACAACACATGAGGAAGAATGCCCAACCATCACTACCGAGGAGGTGAAAAAAGTATTAAGAGGTATCAAAAAATTTTCCTTTCCGGGACCAGATGGTATCAGGACCATCTGGTAGAAGAAATTTCCCGCAACCCATCAGCATCTGGCCCGTATTTTCACCTCATATTTGAAGTCGGAAGAACCAATTTCGGAGTGGTTTGTGGAAGGGCACACAGTACTCCTGCCGAAAATGGGCAACTTAGCTGTCCCAAAGAATTACAGGCCAATACTTGTCTGAATACACTGTATAAGATATTTACAGCTATTCTAAATGATAGGATTATACGGGGCATCGGACATGTGTGGCAAGAAATGTATAAACAACGCGGATCAAAGAAAAGCGTAGCAGGATGTCGGGAGAACCTGCTTATCGATAGATGTGTCTACAAAGATACAGCATCCTACCAGCGTGATCTATCGATGGCCTGCATTAATTACCGGAAAGCTGTCAATTTGACCTCCCATAAACTTATCACCTGTCTTTTGGAAAGCTTAAAGGTTCATCCGCAAATCGTGAGGTGCATAGAGAGATTGATGCCACTTTGGAAAACCAGATTTGCTATCTCAGCTGGAAAAAATCGTGTGACAACTAACAAGGTCACTTTCCAAAGAAGTGTCTTTCACGGCAACTCCATGAACCCACTCCTCCTTTGCCTCACATTAATGCCACTATCTCTAACACTTCGCCATTCCCAGGGCTACCTTTGCGGCAAACCTTCAAATTGAAAGCACAACGTCACTCATGTATTTTACATGGGTGACCTTAAGATCTATGCTAAAAATAAAGAGCAACTACATGTAGCTCCAAGGATTTTCGAACGATACACTAAGGAAATAGGAATGGAATTTGGGTTAGAAAAATGCGCCAAGGTTTATTTGAAACGAGGAAACTTAATGGCATCTCTGAAGACCCTGAGCTCATTGATAAAAGAGCTATGCGACACCTTTACGCAGGAGAGACTTATACCTACCTGGGTGTGCTCATCCAGCAGATTTTTTCTTCCGAACTTTCGGAAAAGGACAAAATGTATCGACAACGAACATGCTTGCCATCCCGGTAAGTACTCTATTCATTTGGAGTGGTTTCATGGACGAAGAACGAGCTTAGATCCCTTGATATCGGGACGCGAAAGGTTATGGACATAAACAAAAGCATGCATCTTAAGTTTTCTGTTCCGCCACTCTACATCTCACACCGTCAGGTGGTCGCGGAATATTGAATCTTGAATGTCTTGATAACATGATTATATTGGGTACAGCACATAGAGTAGCAAATGGAAGAGATCCTCTTCTTAAAATGGTCAGGAAGCATGAAGAAGTGGGCAAAGGAGCGCTTCTGTACAAAGCAGCGGAGGAGGCTGCTGAAACACTCGGACTTAACTTCAGTATCAGGGGTGAGCAGAATGCATCAAATCTTATCCATCTCGAGTACTCACTCCTGAAAGCCCGGATTCAGAAAGCACAAGAGAAAAACTTCCGGGATCAGCTCCTCGATAAGAGGATGCACGGCATCTTCTACAGGAAATAGTCAATTGTCGAGAATGAAAAATGCTGCATATACTAGAACTTTATATTCTCGACAATTGTTTCTGTTGCACACTCTAGGCCTGACATAATTCTTCTTGACTTCGAGAAGCGAACCATGTTCTTTATCTAATTTTCAGCACCAGCTGACAAAAACATCATAGCCAAGGAGAATTAAAAGAAAGAGAGGTGTAGAGAGCTTGCAAGGTAGTTGCGACGATTGTACCCGGAATATTCTGTAAAATTAATCGTCTTATATTCAGCGCTCTTGGAGTTGCCAAGCTTTCGTTGGTTAATAGCCTGAAAAGCAGCCCTGCGTGTGAACAATATCACGGTCGGGAGGCGTGATTATACCTGAAATATTACCGCTATTTCGCTGGGTTAGGGTGAAATTTTTTAGATTAGTATTTTTTTATTTTAATTACACGCAACGTTTTCGAGACATTTTTAAAAAATTTGATGTTCTGTGTCAGGGTAAATTTTAATTTACCTGTCACTATAGGCTGTTACTATTTTATTTTAAATGGACCAACCGACAAAAGCCAGTGTTAACAAGAGCAAAAGTCTTCTCGGCCAGGAACACTCATCAAACATTGTTTGACTTTATCAGTTATTTCTTCGTATTCAGTCTGATCAACAAGAAACGTTCCTCGATTTTTCGAAAACTATTAGAGATTTTTGAAATTTGTTTTTTGAGTTAAAGTACGTTCAAAGGTCTAATGCTCTGTTGCCAATTCGTTCCATTATCGCTCGAATCGTCCGAGAGAGCAGACGTGAGTGAAAATGAGTTCTGCGTGCGCCAAACGGTTTGAAGTTGAAAAAAAAACGGTCCGCTGAAAATCTCGAACGTGACATGTAGAATGTCATTTTTTCAGATGAAGCATCGTTCTGGAAATGGGTTCCTATCAAGTTTGCCTGGTCTACCATATGTACTCCATTTCTTTAGCGAACCATTTAACACTTAGCGCAGGTCCATGTTTGGGGATGTTTCTATGAGCGCGGTTTTGGGAGTTTAGAGTTCTTCACCGAGAACCTCAATGCTCAGAAAAGGCTCAAAATATATAAACGTGTTCTTCTAAGATGTGCTACAAAGATTTTTGCAGTCGATCCTGGAGATTGGATCTTGCAAGAGGATAATGACCCTAAACATCGAAGCCGTCTCTGCACCGCCTGAAAAGCAGACAATGGTATCACAACTTTGGACTGACCATCACAGTCCACCAAAGCGAATCTATTGGAAAACGTCTGGAGTATTGTAAAAATGAAACTTGCGGGAAAACGTCTTTTCACCATGAAACAGCTCTCGCAAAAAATCAGAACAAACCAACGGACTCTGCTGCAAAATTATTGGAAAGCATGCCGAAAAGGGGCCAGGCTATTCTGGATAACGATGGCGATTGGACCATGCACTGGGTAGGCGCGCATTAGTCCTTTGAATGTACTTTAATTTTAAAAAAACATTCAAACATCTCTAATAGTTTTCGAAAAATCAAGTAACGTTTCTTGTTGAACAGACTGTAAAACTTCATCATTCCTGCACAACCTCTTGATGATCCACTACCACCACAACTTCCAGAAGCAGATAGACTGATTCAACTAGCTGCAGAATCAGAGATTCAGTAACCAATAATAAAGCACCCGAATTTAGAAGACCAAAAACGTTCAATAACTTATTGGCTTTTGTTGTCACAATCGCTATCATCAAAATGGAAGCAGAACAGCAGAGTCGATTGATAAGCTTCCTCTGGACAGTGTGGATAAGAAAACTCTGCTTAAAGCTGAAGGCATAAGTGCTAGGAATACTGCAGCTTAACTATCAGATCTATCTAAATCACACATGAACATTAACCTCAAGTGGGAGGATTGTAGGAAGGTTGTAGCTGCCAAAGGGGTACTTTGAACTTGTGTGGTCCAAAATTGTAGAAATTGTAGGCCCTGGCAGAAAAGCGATTGCTGGGAAAAATCAGGACCAATGAGAAGTGAGCTAATCGGTGGTTATGTGGGTCTGAGAGCCACTGAAATGTGTTTATGTCGCTATCAAAGAGACACGAAGCCCTCGCATGCGAGGCGCGTCCCAGCAAAAGCTTCAAAGGACATTAGCATACCGGCCGCGGTATGACTGGCCGTATAAGCGTGTGTGGGCATTCAGTAAGCACAATTAACTCGTTATCTTATCGCGCTCTGGCGGCAGTGTCGGCGGCGGCGGTCGCGGTTCGGTCCAAACATTAAGGTGTACCTGTGCAGGTTAATTTACACCCCAAACTAGCCCTGAAGGAAAAATCGAAAAGGCTTCGCTTCGCGACAGCCGCGAGAATTCTCCACTTTCAAGAAAGTATGGTTTCATCTTTTACATTTCACGAACATATAGAGAATTAAAATCGCACACTGAGAAGAGATTTGTCTTAAACAATCTCTGTGAAAAAAATAGTGTCCCAGAAACAATATTATTTTTTTGAGGAGTTTTGGTTGTTCTTACTAAAATTTGGTGGCGACTACCATAATAGTAGTTGGAGTTACAAAATAATCTATTTGGTACGAAAAAAAGTTTTTAAAGAAATTTTTGTTTAATGTTGACAAAGAATTTTGGTGAGCGTACCGAAGACGCAGCCGCGTGTGCGTTCTCTTTCGGCTGATGAGCAGCTGATCACTTTTTCATAATGGTGGATTCAAGCGAAAATCATCTCTGTGAATTTTTATCGTTTATTTCATTTGTAGCTTTATCAAAGAAAATAAAGTTGAAAAAATATTTGTCTTTGTTTCTAAAAAACCTTAGGATGGCTGACTTAGATTTTATTATTCCTTGTATTTAATCTCAAAAATCATAAAAACGTAATTGAAAGTAATTAAGATAGTATTTGAAGTATCTTAAAGTATTTGATAGAAATCTCTTAATTATTCCCAATTTCATCTTATCAAACAGTATTCAGAAAATTAATTGTGATTAATTAAACAAATTTTCTACAAATCAAGCGCATTTTATTGAATCAACACTTTTGGTCCTTCTATTTTTTTCTCATACAGAAAATAATTCAGATTTTATATACAAAATACATTTTTCCCATAACAAAATAATTGTTACTTGAAAAGAATTGTATTTTTCCAACAAACTGATTTTGTTCAGTCTACCAATGTTTAGTTCGCTCAAAAAAAAATAAATTTGTTGTGATTAAAAATATTTAGCTCATTCAGCAAAACTATTTTGCAAAATGTACAATATCTTTGAGAAGTCTAAAAAATTATTTTGTTGATCAAACAAATCTGTGGTTAATTTAACCAAATAAGTTTGTTCAGTCTACAAAAAAATTTTGGTTGGGCCTACGAAAGTTTTTGCTTAGTTCAACCAAACCTTCAGACAAAATCATTTGGTTGGCTCAACTAAACGATTTTCTTGCTTCTGTATGTATCAAAAACTTTGTTTGGGACAACCAAATTTTGTTCGGTCAACCAAACATTTTTCTCAGTGAAATATACTTATTTGTTTCCAAAGTATTCTTGTTTGTTATACAGTTAAATAAATTTTTTTGTAAATTATATGCTTGATTCAATTATAAATTTTGTTTCAATTAAATAAAAGCCTGAAATTAAACTTATAACAAAAAAATTAATTCTCAACGAAAAATGTGCGGGTTGGTATTTTAACAAGAAAAGTTTCATTTTAAATACAAAAAAGTTCCATGCAACCAAAAAGATGAATTTTCCACAAAATATATAAATTCTTAGTAGAAAAATGAATTTTCAACCAATAGAGATAAGTACTCAACGAAAAATATAACAGTTTATTTTTCAATCAAAGAAGATTTTTGTTCAAAAACGAAAACAGTTAGAATCGACCAAAAAGGGAAAAGTACAATTTTAAATTTTAAAACGAGTTAAATTTAACAAAACAGTTTCTTTTTAAACTATAGAGACCACTTTTCTATCAAAAATATGAAGTCTAAAAAAAATAGAATACAGGATATTATAACCAAAAAGATTTTTAATTTTGTATAAAAAATAATTAAATTCAACCAAAAGCGAAAAGTTTGCAAAAGCACAGTTAAATCCTACCCTAAAAGAGATTAGTTTTATATTTAACATTTTTGGAATGATTCCAAATTTTAAATTCTTTTTAAATCTCTTCAAAACTTTTAAATATCTTTTAACCTAATCGAATTTTTTCTAAAGTAATAATTTTGCAATTTTTATTTATTCTTCCAATTTTTTTAAACTCTTTTTAAGTATTCTGTGAAAAATAATTTTTTAAACATAAAAATAATTTCAAAATTTCACAGAGATCTTCAGAAAATTTTGTCATTATCATCAAACTTTAAATATCCTTAAATAGCTTCAAAATTTTGTTTTCGAATCTTCAGAAATCTATATTTTCGATCAAATTTAGTTGGAATCTTTTCAAATGTTAAATTACTTTTGATTTTTTTACATTTCTAAATGTCTCTTAAATTTATTTCAATTTCTCATAAAACTCTTAATCAATCCTGAAAAAAATAACTTAAAAGTTTCTAATTTTTGTTTAAGATTTTGGAAATGTTTTGAAATCTTCTAAAATATTCTCTTAAAATTATTGTTCTAAGATAAAAAAACCATTTTTAATTTGTATAGGAATCTTAATGCCATTTTCGTGTATAATTTTATTTGTAATTATTTGGAATCTTTTCAACTTTCGAATTATTTTTGAAATTCTTTTAAAACTTCTGAATATCTTTTAGACTGATTAGAATTTTTCCTAAAACCTGTTTAAATTTAAAAAAAAATGCTTTTGAGAATAGTGATGGAGTTTATACAAAATAGTCCAATTTTTTACTCGCACATATAGATTTTAAATAAAAATGTAAATTTTCAATTCAAGAAAATATTTTAATTTTCAATCAAATATTTATGTGAAGTTTCCACCAAGAAAAATAATCTTCTCCCAAGAAACAAGACTTTTTAATATGCAAATTTTGAACAAAATAATGGAATTTTCTACTAAAAAAGTGCAAATATAAATGAAATATTTACATTTTAAATCTAAAAATAAATTTTTCAAAAAATGAAACGAATTTTGAACTACAAATATTTAAATGTCCTACCAAATTATTTTTTAACTACAAGATTGAATTTTTATCCAAGAAAATTAAGTTTTAACCAAAACACAACGATTCTTCTTCAATTCTACTCTACGATTCAATTCTACAATTGCTACATTTTTTCGGAATGAATTAATTTTGAACTAAAAAATTAATTTTCAGCCCACATTTTTTTCTACCAAAAAACACGAATAAATGCTTGTTTAAAAGAAATTAATTTTAAAATAAGAAAAGACAGAATTTTTAACAAAATAGGAGAATTTTCCACCAAAACAGATCAATTTGAATCAAATAGATGCCTTCTTGACCAAAAAATAAGAACTTTCTACTAAAAGAGAGGAATTTTCGAACTAAAAAGCCCAGTGGGCAAAAAAATTAAGGATGTCCTAGAGACGTCTTTTGGACATCCCTAAGACGTCTTTTATAACATGTCTTTTGAACATCCTAGGGATGCTCTTAAGACGTCTAATGTCAGTCCGAAAGATGTCCCAAGAACTTCCACGTCTTTAAGACGTCTTTAGGACATCTTTAGGACATTGAACGTCTTAGAGACGTTGATTGGACTGAGATTGGACGTCCTAGGGATTTTAATTGTTTCGTGCCCACTGGGACGAATATTAAACAAATTTTTCAAGAACAATTTTTCATCCAAAAATTGAATAATTATATTCTTAGTCAAAAAATGAATGTTCAAGCGAGAGATTAATTTTTATCTGAAATTATGTGATATTCAACTAGAATAATAGTTACATTTTCAGTTTAACAAAGAGAATCATAATTCAACTTTAAAAAAGAAACAAATTTTCAACAACATAGTTAAATTTTTGTAAAAAAATTCCTTTTCATCCAAAGAAAAATCAAGTTTTCAATCAAAATAGGACTCATAGAGTTTAAATTTCAGCCTAAAATATGAATTTTCAGATAAAATGATGAATCTTGAACTGCAATAGTTGAATTTAAAATCGAAAAGATAAATTTTCAAATAAAACAGATATAATATAATTTCAAGTTTACAAAAACTAACGTGCAACCAAAAATGAATTTTCAACTTAAACTATGGGATATTTAATTGAAATAAGAATAAATAAATTTCATACCAAAAAAATATCTTTAAAAAAATGGTTAGATTTTCAAAAAAAGTGATGAATTTCCAAGTAAATTGTAAATTTTTGACTGGAATAGTTAACTTTTAAATTATAAAGATAAATTTTCAACTAAAATCTTGAATCTGTAGCTAGAATAATTGAATTTTTAACTAGCGAGATGAATTTTCAACCAAGAAGATTCATTTCTACAAAAAAATATAAATTTTCAACTAAAAAAGATCATTTTTCATCCAAAAATTAAATTCCTAGTCCAAAAATGAAAATTCAAACAAAGAAATGCAATTTTATCTGAAATTATATAATATTCAACTGAAATAAATTGTTACATTTTCAGTTAAAAAAACAACGAATAATAATTCAACCCAAAAAGAAACAAATTATCATAAAAATAGTTAATGTTTCGGCAAATAATTCCTTTTCATACACAGAAAAACAAGTTTTGTATCAAATAGCTCATATTTAACAAAAATGGATTTATAATTAAAATGATGAACCGTAAACAAATTAATTTTTGATAAACAAGTTTAACTTTTGGCCTGAAAGATGAATTTTCAACTAAAACGATAAATATTTTTTAACCAAATGGGTGGATTCTTAAAGAAATAATTTAATTTTAAGTTTCAATTATCAAAGACAAATTTTTATTTAAATTGTGGAATTTGGAACAATAAAAGATTAATTTTCAACCAAAAATCGACATTCAAATTTTCAGTAGAAAGAATTAATTTTCAACCCAATTGACGTAAATTCTTGGTTTTTAAATTAAATTCCCGGTCATTTCCCCGTCATCCCGGTCAAGTTCACAATCCGGATGATTAATAAAAATAATATGTAATAAACTACAACTTTAATTAATATTGTGAAAATGGGCAATTTTGGTGTGTGAATTCTATTTTTGTAAAATATATTTAATGAGTTGCGGTGAAAAATAAGGAATTAAAAATTAATCTAAATACATTAAAAGCATGATTCAATATTTAAAAAATATTTATAAGAATTTGAATTTTTTTAAGTAGTTTAAAAAATACTTTAAATTCATTTAACAAACCACATTCTTATTACTGTACCAAAATTTAAAAAAATCCTAATTTGTGATTCTTTTCCGCAATAACAATTAAATAAGAAATATCTATTTAGAAAAGCTCTTTTTAAATTAATTTACCTCTATCGTAGAGGCATGATTTAGGTCACAGTGTCTAAAAATGTAAACTATTTGTATCTTGTATTCTTAACCTCCATAATCGCCTTTGAAAACTAAACTTTTAATTTGCCTCATATTTACTTCAACATTTAGAAAAAAAAATCGCTCTTGTAATTATTAAAGAAATTGTAACATTCTGAATTCAGTCAGAGTTGTCGTTAAAGCTTTTTAAATGTCAAAACCGAGATTGCTCGGATTCCAAGATGATCGTCTGTCTATTGAAAAACGATTGACAGATTGAAGTTGGCAAAACGAGACAAATGAAAATGTCGCTCGTCTCTCGCATCGTGTCGGTCGAATGCACCACTAATTGTATTATCTTCTGCGGTAAACAAATATATGTTTGGTTGTTTCTCGGATCGTGTAGCTCGAATGAATCACTATTCCATTGTCTTTAAACTTGAATGCTTGATGCGATTTCCTTAAAGCAAAAAGCAAGTATTGCTTTTCTTTCGTTCATTTCATGAAAAAATTGAACGTAACCACCTTGAGAGTGAGTGCCTTTTTAGGCAACCTACCTTAAATATTTTTTTTATATCAAGTTTATTCCATGTAATTATAAGTACAGAAGAAATTTCGGCTTCTGTCAAATAAGTTTTAATAAAATTATTTTCCTTGGGTCGAAATAAACAGATAATTTTGATTAATCTTTAAATGCTTTTTCATAACTCCCAAAAAAAAAGTTATGGATAACTTGAGGATAACGAGATAATGACAAAGTGGATTTGAGAGTTTATGGAGTTCTATAGATTTGCGGCAGATTTAATAATTTTTCGAAAAAACTATGTTCAAACTCGTTCTGTCATGACCGCGTAAGAGCCATGAAATAATTTAATTTTTAAAATAATAATTTTTCTATAACATTTTACCAAATTAATTAGTTAATTTAAAAAATAATTCATTCTATTGCCATAAGATAATTACAAAATTAATAGTGCAAACATTACTAGATAATTTAAAAAAAAATTAATTTGTCTAATTTTTGAATCAAATGGCACTATATAATATTTACGTATCTCGAATTTTTTAAAAATTTAAAAATTAAAATTTTGTTGGCAAAAATGTGCAATGAAATCTTAGCTGCTGCTGTCATGACGCCGTAACTCTTGATGCTCCCGCGATTTTTTGTTTGTGAATAAGTGGATTCTGACATGAAGTTATTGCAAGTTAAATAATTTGGGTCACTGATACTATTAATTGTTATATCTGTTTAGTTTCTTATAAATGGGTAAGTTTAAATTTAATCCTCAAAAGGTATTTCACCAGTAATGCATATTACTCCTAAGCCAGTAGCAAACCAGTATGATGCCAACCGTTGGTTGAACACTTGCGTCAGTATTTGAGCAGTAATAGGTATTAGTACTGCGCCAGTAGTATACCAGTACACTTCAACCGTTGGCGGAACTCCTGTGCCAGT
>JAWWLR010000148.1:19696921-19707288 GCA_035041075.1 Acraspis erinacei | reverse complement strand
GTATGTAAATTGGTAGAGGAGAAGTGGCATGTATCAGATGGTCTTGTGAGAGGAAAGGAGGAGAGGAAGCACAAAAGTGTTAAGAAAATTTTAACCCAGGAGAGACTGGAAGAAGAATGGATGAAGAAGGTAGAAAAATCTAGAGGAGTTAAGGAAGATGTAAGGGTATGGATGAGAGAGAACGGAAAGCATACGTGAAAAGGAAAGGAGGAGAAAAAGGAAAGGGAAGTAAATAAGAGAATAATTTAGATTAGTTATTAAGATAATTAGATAACAAGCGATGTGGAGAGAATGAAATAAATATGTAAAGGAACGAAGGTTGTATAAGCTCTAAGGGGACATCTAATAAATAAAAAGAAGAAATAGTGGAGATAGAGGAAATAGGAAGAAAAAATGTTCGAATTGTATCGCATCTAATATTCAAAATGGTAAATTCTCTATTGGTTTTGCAGAGTATGTAAATGGGTAAAGGAAACGCGGGATGTATCAGATGGCCATATGACAAGAAAGGAGGAGAGGAAGCACAAACATGTTAAGAAAATTTTAAGGGAGAAGGAACTGGCAGAAGAATGGATGAAGAAGGTACAAAAAGATAGATGAGTTGGAGAAGGTGAGGGAATATGGATGATAGTGACTGGAAAGCATAAGTGGAAATGAAAGGAGAAGAAAAAGGCAACGGAAGTAAGTAAGAGAATAATTCAGATGAGTTATTACGATTAATTATGTAATAAGCGATGTGGAGAGGATGTAATAAAGATGTAAGGGAACATAGGTTTTGTAAACCCTAAAGGGGAAACCCTATACATAAAGAAGAAGAAATAATGGAGATACAGGAGATAGGAAGAAGAAATCTTGGAATTGTATTGCATCTATTATTCAAAGTGGTAAATTCTCTATTGGTTTCTGCAGAATATGTAAATGGGTAAAGGAGGCGTGGGTTGTATCAGGTGGTCGTATGAGAAGAAAGGAGGAGAGGAAGTACAAAGATTTTAAGAATATTTTAAGGGAGAACGGACTGGGAGAAGAATGGATGAAGAAGGTAGAAAAAGCGAGATGAGTTAGAGACGAATGAGGGAGTATATATGATTTAGAATGGAAAGCAGGAGTGGGAAGAAAAATAAGGAAGAAAAGGAAACAGCATTAAATTAGAGAATAGTTCAGATTGGTTATTGCGATAATTAGGTAATATGCGACGTGAAGAGGATGTTATAAAGTTTTAAAGGAACGACTGTTATGTAAGCCCTAAGGGGACACCTTTACTAAAAGAAAAAATAGTGCAGTTTAGGAAATAGGAAGAGGAAATGTTCGAATTGCATCGCATCAAATATTCAAAATTATTAATTCTCCATTGGTTTCTGCAAATTATATGAATGAATAGAGGAGACGTGGGATGTATCAGATGGTCGTATGAGAGGAAGCACACAAATGTTAACAACATTTTAAGGGAGGAGTGACTGGAAAAAGAATGGATGAAGAATATAGAAAAAGCTAGATGAGTTATAAGAGAAGTAAATAAGAGAATAATTCAGGTTAGTTATTACAATAATTACGTACTAAGCGATGTGAAGAAGATGTGATAAAGATGTAAGGGAACGAAGTTTGTGTAAGCCCTAAGGGACAGCTTATAAATAAAGAAGAAATAGTGGAAGCAGAGGAAATAGGAAGAAGAAATGTTCGAATTGTATCGCATCTAATATTCAAAATGGTCAATTCTCCATTGGTTTCTGCAGGACATACAAGAAGAAACAAGAGTAAAAAATGCCCGTTGAAAGGTATCCAGCCTCCTAAATCCGTTTCCAGTTTGTGCATTACGATCTGCGATCCGGAGCCTTTTCTGCGCGAGAAGCTGCTGGCAAGATCGATGACTTTGAATTGTTCTCCCGGTGGCATTGGGCAGGAATTCTTCGGGATCGCGATAGGCAGCACAGCAAGAGAGTGAGAGAGTGAGAAAGTTGCAGGTATGTAACAGCAGAGGTCAGAGAGAGAAAAGAGAGAGGAAGGAGTGATAGAGACGAGGGGAAAGAGAGAGTAAAAAGTGAAAGAGAGGAGGGAAGAGAGAGAGGAGAGAAGAGGGATGGTGGCAGGAGGGAACGTGAGAGATCTGGGCCGTCCTCGAGGAAGCTGGCCCGCAATTGGTCGCGCAAGTGTAACGCAAAGTTTCACATTGTCAGGATACCCGCCCTCGCACGAGCACGATATTTACTTTTAATGCTTGCTTGTAAGGTAGCTCGGTTAGTACCAATAATTCCCAGCAAAAGCCACTGGTCGCGCTCTTATCCGAAGACTTTAAATCTTTAAAATTCCCAAAGAGCATGGAGAGTAGGGAAAGAAAATGAAAGGTAGAATGTCATAAGAGCCTAACACACAAACATTCGAAACTGAGATTTTTGGTCCAGATAAATAAAAATCTAATACACATCCTAACGACAAGATTTTTTATAATCTCATTTTTAAATTGTTTTTTCGTTCGCATGTCATAAGGGCCTATCTCTGAATTTGCGCAAACGCGCCTGGGCGCATGCGCAGTTAAATCAACCTAAACCGCTAATGACTGACAAGTTTTAAAGCAGACAATAAATTCTAATTTTTTTAAAAGTGAAAATTGGACTTTTTACAATCGGTCAAAGTTTTTTTTATCACGTCCAACGTGCGCCTCGATAACAAACAAAAATTCTTTGAATTACAGAAATATAATAATATTTTTTAAATTTAAGAAATTTTTACTTAGATTCAAATCAAATTAAAAATCCTATTTAAAGTCTAATAATCAAGTTAATGTGCAGAATTCCTAAAAATAAAACCAAGAATCCAAAGACCAAATTTGAAAAACTACCATAAAATGTTCCCATGGTAATTTAAAGCAAGACAAAAATTTGTCTAAAAAAGAAAAGAAAAAAATTCTGTTTCTTGGACAAAAATAAAAAAGAGGAAAGAAAAATGAGAAAGGCAAACAACGAAATCCCCTTCCTTATCTTTTTTCCCGTCTATTTTATTTTTATTATCATCACATCATAATAAAAAAACATTTGCAAAAACTAATCACCAATGTTTCGGAACTCATACAGCACTCTTAGCAAGCCAAGCAAAATTTGAGCAGATAGGAACAGCATCGTGGTTTCGTTGCTGTTTCTAACTGCCAAAATTTTTCTTGCCTTGATAAGGGTGTTTTGTGAGTGTCGAGACGTTGGCGATTATTTTTTACAAATTTTTTTGGGATTGATTCTCAGGTATTAGGAAAAGAGCATCGTGGCTTCGTTGCTGTTCCTACTTGCTCAAATTTGTATTGCATTGATAAGTGTGCTGTATGAGTGTCGAAACGTTGGCGATTATTTTTTACAAATATTTTTGGGATTGAGTCTCAGGTATCAGGGAGAGAGCATCGTGGTTTCGTTGCTGTTCCTACTTGCCGAAATTTTCCATGCCTTGATAAGGGTGCTGTATGAGTACCGAAACATTGATAACAATTAAAAAAAAAATGTTTTTTGGCTCGATTCTCAGGTATCGAGGAGAGAGCATCGTAATTTCGTTGCTGTTCCAACTCGCTCAAAATTGTCATGCTTTGATAAAGTTGCTGTATGAGTACCGAAATGTTGGTGATTAGTTTTGACGAATTTCAAGAAAAAAGAATTTTTTCTTTTCTTTTTAAGGAAAATTTGTGTCTTCAAATTACAGTAAAAACTTTTTGAGGCGGTTGTCCATATTTTTTCTTGGATTTTAGTTTTCATTTTTAGGAATTATGCACATTAAGAATACTTTTGAAATTATTTTTTTTATCCTTTCAGCAACTCAATAGCTTCAAAGCAAAATTTCTCCCTTTTTTTCTTAAAAGTTAAATTTCTTATGACCTTCCCAAGTTGAAAAAACGTTCTCCTTGGACATGAAGACTTTTTTCCTCAATTTTCCCTCTTTAAATGAAAAGCGACAGTGTAATATTTAGTTTAGTCCGATAAAGAAAAATCCTTCGAATTTTTCCAAAATTTCCCAAAAAATCCAAAGAAACAGTTTTTCTTGATTAATTTCAAAATTATTTATTTTATTGTAAAATTTTTTGAGAATTCTTACTACGTAGAGTCCTTTTAAGAATTGCGCAATTTTAAAATAATGTAATTTAAGAAAATAGAGCCAATTTTAATCGCTGCAAATTTCAAATGTGAAATCTGAGCGATAAAGAAAAAAAATATTAACAGCAATAATAGCTATAAGATTAAACAAAATAATTTCTTTAATTAAAACGAAACAAATGAAATTTTGAAGCTTTTTTAAAAGCATAAAATCAGCTTTAAAATTTGATAGAAATTGTAGCTTTTACCTCAATTTAAATGTTAAACACAAAAATCCATATAATATTGACGAAATAAGCTGTTTGAATCTAAATAGTTTTTTTTATGGATGTTTAGATTTTTTCTTTAAAATTGGCGTTGATAATAAAAACATTCTTAAATAAAAGAAGTTGATCATTATCAAATAAATAGTTTTGGTTTTATAGACTACTAGATATTCACACCAAAAAATGTTAAACTGCAAACATTTTTTATGAAACTACAACTAAATGCAATAAATTATAGAAAGTACAAAACTGGCTTTTGTATCAATATCTCAAAAATCGAGGAATTTTTACTTAAGGCTTTAAAATTGAAATTTATTAAATTTTTATATTTATATAAATTATATTTTTATTTTTTTATTTTATATTTTTATATTATTATATTTTTTTATTTATGACAATGTTTTAAATATTTTATCACCCTAGATCGAAAAAGAATATATTTTTCAATAAAAAGATTGTCAATTCTTTTATATTTTTTTGCGAAATATTCAAACGACAATAAAATATAAGATTATATAAAGATATAAACATACACAAAAAAGAACAAATTCGATCAAATAATAAACAATAGTAATCATTTCTTGTCATTTTTGTTGCATCGATGGAAAAAAGAAATTTTTTTATATTTTGGATAACAAACTAAACCTACCTAAGAGGACTCTTAAGGGTCGAAAATGTAGATTTATATAGCTTTTATAAATTTCACTAATTAGTAAAATAAAAAATGTTCACTGATTTTGAATAATATAATAAAATGTTCTTTTTACTTTTTTCAATTTTTCTCAAAAGGGGTTGTTTCAAAATGAAAAAAATTAATACAAAAACTGTATTTTATAGAGATTCTGCAACTTTTCTATAATAGATTTTTAATACAACTACTAATTTTTCAGTAATTCAAGGAAAGCAGGATTTTTCGTGTTTTCTGGACAATTTTGGGAAAATTGATCGCAACATTTTTTTCAGTCGGAACTGATTACTTTTAGGGTCTTTAAATTTCTGAAATTTGAATTTTACGATAGACTTTACTCAAGTGTCTTTTCAAGAATTTAGATAGGTGACATTTCTTATATTAGATGTATCACTTTCATTAGATATAAAACCACTTTCTCCTACTTAGAAAAATATTTTTCAGACAGACACCAATTCTCGAAAATATATAGTTTCCCAAAAGTGATTTATGTTCATTATTTACGACGATATTTCTAAGAAATTTGTTTCCTATCAGAAGATAAGAAACTACTCAAAGAATAATTACAGACTTGGAATGATTTAGGTGATTATAAATTAGAAGCATCCAAATATAATTTTCTCAAAAATGAATTTACCTTAAAAATGGAAATTTTTCAGATAGACTCTGAAAGGAGACGTTTTTAAAGATAAAATAGTGAATAATGGAAGTTTTTAATTAATAAAAAAACATTAATCCTGATAAGTGTTTGCGTTTTTCAACAGCTCAATTAAAATGTTAAAGACTAGTGTGGAATCGACTAGTCGCCAAAGTCGGTTTCTTTAAGAGGTACATAAATATTTAATAATGAGTATTTTCTGTCACAGGCAGGTAATCGAAACAATAATTTAAGTGGACTCGCAGTTTCTTTGACGTTACACAACAAAAGGTTAATTTACTGGATAGACTTTGACGAGAAAGGAAGAAAGAGATGAGGCAGATTCCAAGCCGGACTCACACAAACCAGACCTTCCCACCATCGATTTTTTTTTAATTTTGGCTACTTATTTGTTTCGTAGAGAAAAAGATAAAGCCAAGGTTTTATTTTTTTTTAATTATTTTGAAAGCTATTGCATTTTTTCTATTTTGGAAACTTTTTGAGTCTCTAAAACACGAACTACAATAGTTCCAAATTTAAGTCAAAAATTTGAGAGAAAAACTCATTCCAATTCTTTTTGGAACTGGATTCCAAAAAAAAATTCCCGAAAGAGAAAATATTTCAAATAGAAAATTTTGGACACTATAAAATTTCAAATTGGGAAATTCCCGGAAAAATGAATTTCTCGGCTGTTTATCATCTTTGAGAATTTTAAAATTCCCGTAAATAGAAAATATCCAGAAAAAAGTCCCGAAAAAATAAATTATCTGACACTAAAATTGACAACAGAGGGAAACTCCCGAACTATAAAATTGCAGAAATTAAACAATTAAAAAATTGTTAAATAATTTTTTTAAATAATAAAGAAAATACTTTTATTTGTTGAATATATTTTTATTTTTTTCACGGGGCAAATAAAATTTTTAAAAAATTATTTATATTTAAATTAAATAAAAAAATCCCGAAAAATAAGATTCCTGACGCTGTGAAATTTACGAAAAACAAAATATTTAAATTAGAAAGTTTTGAAAATTAGAAAACTGCCGAAATATAAAATTTGGAAATTCTGGAATCAGAAAATTTCAGAATAATAAAATTCCGAACAGAAATGTCCGAATTAAGAAAAAATACCCGACACTAAAATTCCTGAATTTAACCAAATAAAAAAATTGTATTGTAATCAATATTATTTATTTATTAAACACAAAATAAGAAAATATTTTTATGAAAGATCATTTTTTTCAATGTCTAATGTATATTTTGTCATTACTGTTTAAATTAAAAATAACAATATTTCAAAAAAAAATCTCGATCAGACTTCTTTTTAAAAATCAGAAGTATTATCAATCGGGAATTTTCCAATACGGTAATATGATAAACTAGCAAATCTTTATTATTCGGGAATTTTCAAAGTTGAGATTTTCATATATCCCAGCAATTTTATCATTTTCAAAAATTTTATATTTTTAATATTATTCCTTTCTGCTCAGTAATTTATTTAATAGATTTTCGGTATTAAGAAAATTCTAAATTAATTTAAGTTTCTTGTGTCCAAAAAAATGTCTGCGTATGTTTGCAAAGGAAGTAATAAAATAATTTGAAATCGATTAATATTGAGAAGATTAAAAATACCGAAAAATAACATTCTCGACACTGTAAAATTCCCGAAAAATAAAATAATCCAAACAGAAAATTAGCGACAATTTAAATTTTCTAAATTCGAAAATTCTCGAACATTCGCGAATTCTTAAGTGTCGAATATTTTACAGTATCATAACAGTAAAAAATGGTAATGAATATTAATAAAATAAGAAATAAAAAAATTCGTTCAATTTAGAATTATTTGAAAATGTTAAAAAAAATTTTATTGAGTTAAATGCAAAGATTGTTGAAAAAAGTTGAATATTCGAAATTGAAATTCTATTCAATTTGAATCAAAGAATTAGGCAAATATTTTCTATTTATGGAAAACAATTTTTTTCGAAATTTTCAAAAAACATGTGTTTTCCCACCAACAAATTCTTAATTATACAAAAAAGATTTTTCTCTAATTTTTTTCAAATAGAAATTAGCACTTTCTTATGAAGATATTTAATTATGTCATTTATAAGTCAGTTTACTTGATAGCGAGTTAAAAATAATACATCTGTAGACAGAAAAGTAAAGAAAAAGATGTACTTTAAAAAAAAAAGAATTGATGTAAAATACACAGGTTTTCTCATTTTTTTCTCTAATATATATTTTAATGTACAAAATAAGGAAGTTTAAGGAAAATCGGGGTAGGGAATTTTTGGGAATCGTGTTTTTAGAAGAATCTGCAAAATCTAAAAACTAAGGAATAAATAAATTAGAGCCTAAAAATTTAGATTCAGCGGGAAGTAAGTGGAGTAACAAGATGTACAAAAATGTGCGGAGAAAAAGTAGAGGAAGTATGGGAAGCGAGAGGGGGGTAGAAGTTTGGAGAGGGATGTAGGAAAAGTAAGGAGAGGGATTTGAGACAATGTGATGGTAGGAGAAGAAGGAGAATTAGGAGCAGAAAATTAGGAACCTTGAGGGGTGAAAAAGCAGGGGAAGTGCGGGCTGGGGAATGGAGGGACAGATAAAAAAAATTAGATTGAGTAGAAGAGGAGAAGTAAGGAAATGTAAATAAGCTGTGGGATAGTAGAGAAATAAGGGATATGAGGGAAATTAGGAGAAAGGAAATTAGATATAGAGAGAGGAAGTGAGGAGAGGGGAAGTAGCCTAAATAGAAACCCTGATAGCTTCGGTCTGATGTCATGTAGAGGAAATATATGGTTAAAAAGTAGATGTGGGGAAAGTATGGTAATGAGGGGAAGCATATGAAGCGAGGGGAGGGGATTTGGAGCAGTGTCTAGAGGAAAAGTGAGGAAAGCTAGGAGAGGGACAGTAAGATTAGTACGGTGTGGGAGAGTAAGGTGTTGGAAAGTTAGGTGTGGAAAAGTATGGGTAGTGATGGTTAAGGAAGCAGGGCAGTTGATGGTTGAAGAATCAAGGAAAGAGGTATTAGATAAGCGAGGATGAGGAGAAAATGGAAATTAAGAGAAGATAAGTGAGCTGTGGAGAAGTAGGAATCGAAGGGAGGTAAAAGAAAATAGGAAGAAGGAATTTAGGGATGGGGACAGGACGTGAGATGAGGAGAAGTAGCCTGTAATGAAACGCTTATAATTACGGTCAGGTGTCACGTAGAGAAAATTTCATGTGGAAAAGAACGAGAAGTAAACTAGGGAAAAAAGGAGCAAAAGTAGGGGCAGTAATTTGATGGGAGTAAAGGGTGATCAAATGTGGATACTATTAAGTGACGAATTACGGAAATTAAGGGTTGGGTATAGAGGGATAAGATAGGAGGAAAGCGAAGGTGAGTAGATGAGCACAAGGAGGGCAAGGTAAGTGAACTGTCAGGAAATAGAGATTCTATGGAGATGATGAGAATTTAGTTAAGTTAAGAATGGAGAGAGAACGTAACGAGAGGAGAAGTAGGCCATGCAGAAATTCTTAAAGTATCTATCGCGTGTTATGAAGGGAAACTGTGAGGAGGAAAAGTAGAGGACCCGAAGTGAAGTATGAAAAAAAGCGAGGGAAAGGGATGTAGAGGAAGTGTCAGAAAGAAAAGCTTGAGAAGTGAGAATTGGGTATTAGGGGAAGTGTTGGATGCAAAAGTGATGGATGAGGACATGAGGGGAGCTATGCGGAGTGATGTGAAGTATGTGAAGTTAGAGGAAGCAAAGAGTGGGTCAGTATGAAATGTGCTGAATGAGGACAGGGGGCGTGTGGGAGAATTTAGGGAAGAGAGATAAGGTAAGTTAAGTACGACAAGAAGAATGGAAGTAGGGAAGGGAAATAAAGCGAAAGGGCAGTAAAAGAAGTGATGGATGAGGGGAGGGGATGTTGAGGAAGAGTAAGAAAAAGGAAGTGATGGAAAGTAGGATTAGTGAAGGAAGCTGAAGTATGAGAAGTTAGTTTAAGTAAGAGGCGATGAAGTATTCCCCTTAAGGGAAGGGAAAGAAGGCAAAAGGGATGAGTATAGGAAGTGCGAGATAACGCTGAAAGCGATAAACCTTTGAAAGAAAGAGTGTCACTTAATTAGATTAAGCCCAATTATTGTTCAGTTAAATTCTGGACAATCTATATTTTCTCTACCAAACAAATAAGTCACCAAAGTTGCAAAAATAAAATCGATGATTTAAAGGTCTGGTTTATGAGAGTTCGGTGTGGAATCCACCATGAGGAAGATGAAGAGAGAAGCAAGATGAGAAGTTCCTTTTTTTGGAATGTCGCGGGCGTGACAAGAGGCCGTTAAAGACGGTCGATTGGGCAACTAGCCGGATGCGGTCAATCTCAATGATTTACCTCCGAAACCGTCAACCAGTGAAATACGCGTGCTGAGCCGTTATTTTAAAGTCTAATATCTACGGTTCTTTATGATATTCGTCAATAACCGCGCATCATCAGAGGATCGGTGATTTCTGACATTTTCGAGAGAGAAACCCGTTCCTTCGGAGTATCGGGTCGTCAATTTCATGAGGCGGCTCCATTAACAAAACCTTCTATTAAGAAAAAAGGCAAGATTCACTCAGATTCATTCGGTTCAAAATCTGAGAAGTCTTTGTGCAAGATTCAAAGAAACTCGATGAGATAGTACCTGAGGACAGACCGGGACTAATTCGCACATTTTTTTGGAGGACTCACTTTTTCGG
>JAWWLR010000148.1:19673133-19688168 GCA_035041075.1 Acraspis erinacei | reverse complement strand
GTATATAAAGAAATTCACCAAACTTTGTGGAAAAGTCAGGAAAATTCTCGACATCCGGTAGAAAAGTCATCTGACAACTGTATTTTAAAAAATGCGCCTTTTTAGCTTAAAAATGTATTTTTTTGGTCAAAAATTCAACTGGTATTTGTTGTTTAAAATTACTTTTTTCAAACTAACAATTTAATTATTCCAATTTTGGTTGAAAACTTATTTTTCTCCGATGAAATTTGAACTATTTTGTTGCAAATCAAAAATTAAATTTTTTTGTTAAAAAGTCATTCTTTTTTATTAAAAATTGAACTATTTTGCAGAAAATTGACTGTTTCTTAAAAATTTCTATTTTGGTGTTGAAAAATAAACTGATACCTTTTCTGGATGAAAGTTCAATTTAAAAAAAATGTGTCGTTTTTTTATTAAAGATTCATCTGCTTTAGTAAAAGTTTAATCTTGCTTGGATAAAAATGCAATTATTTGGTGTAGAATTCAACTTCAATTCGAAGGTCCACTGGAATCTGTTTTGGATGAAAATTCAACTATTTTTAAAAATTTTGTTTTTTGTTTAATTTGTAATTCATTTCCTTAAAGAGAATATTCAACAATAGAGAATATTGAAAAATTTGCTTAAAGTCATTCTGTTTGGTTAAAAATTAATCTTTTTCGATTAAAAATTGAACTATTTTTCAAACATTTATCTTTTTAATCAAAAAATTATCTAATTTAGTACAAATTTCATCTTTTTGGATAAAAATGCAACTATTTGGTAGAGAATTGAACAATTTTGTTAAAAAGTCATCCTTTTTGGTTAAAAATTTGTCTTTTTACATTGAAAATTCAATTTTTTTTTAGAAACTTATTTTTGTTTAAAAAATCATATTTTTATCTTGAAAAATCAGCCGACAATTATTTTGACAGAAAAAAATTCTTCTTCTTTACTTGAGTATTTAACTAATTTGTTTCAAAGATTTGGTTGAATTTGAACTATTTTTTTGAAAATTAAATGCTTTTAAATGGCTTTTTGGTTGGTTTAAAATTAATTTTTTATGCAACAATTTAACTTTTCCATTTTGTTGAGATCGATATTTTTTAGTTGAAAATTCTCCTTTTTTGGTAAAAAAACGAATTTTTTTGTTTTGATATCATATTTTTCATATTATCATATTTTTTTTTAAATTCAATTTTTTTAGAGAAAATCTGTCTTTTGGTTGGATGATTGAACAATTTAGATAAACTTTTATTTCTTTCTTGAGAGGAAAATCTCTATTTGTTGAAAATTCGTCTTTTTGTTTCTAAAATTCTTTATTTTTATAGATTTTATTTTTTGCATTGAAATATAAACTACGACACCTTTTTGTTGGGAATATATCTTTTTGGGTTAAAAATTTAACTATTATGTTAAAAATTAAATTACTTTGTTTGAAAATTCAAGAAGTCTGTTAAAAGTATTTCATATACAGATTAAACAAATTTTAATTTATTATTTTATATAAAACGAAAAATGTCTTTCCTCTGTAGAAGAAGGCCTTTAAACAAAATATTTGAATTTTCAAAAAAATAATTATATTTTGAACATAATTATTGAATTTGCAACCTCAAAAGATACATTTCCAACAGAAAAGTGCCACAGTTTATATTTCAATCCAAAAAGATGAAATTTATAAAAAAAAGAATTTTAAAACTAAAAGACGAATTTAAAAGCTAAAATACGAATTTTCTCTAAAAAAATGATTTTTCAAACCAAAATATAACTTTTCAGCCAAAAAAAATAATTTTCCACGAAATTGATGCATTTTTACCCAAAAAAACATAACAGTTCAAACTAAAACCATTGTTTTTTTTATTAAAAAGGCGCATTTTCAGCTAAAAAATTACAATCTTCAAAAATGGAAAAGTTACATTTTTAAATTACAAAATTAAATTTTAAACCAACAAAAGGCATTTCGACAAAATAGTTAAATTTTTGATCAAACAATGTAATTTCACTTTTAACCAAGTAATTGAATTATCAATTTAAAAAAATTAATTTTCTACAAAATAGATGAATTTTCAAATAAAAATATAAATCTTTAAGAAAAAGAAAGATTTCTTAACAAAGTGAATCAATAAAATCTTTCAAAGCTACTTGAATACTCAAACAGAGAAGAAGAATTTTTAACTAAAAAGTTTCATTTTTATTTATAAAATGATATTTCTACTAAAACGGATAATTTTAAAAATAAGAAATAAGTTTCTACGAAAAATTGAATTTCCGATCCAAAAAGACGAATTTTCAATAAAACATGGCTTTTTAACAAAATTTTTTAATTTTGCACTAAATAGTTGCATTTATATTAAAAAATGATGAAATTTCTCTTAAAACCGATGAATTTTTATTTAAAAAAATATATAGTTCAATTTTCATCCAACAAAAATTCCAGTTGACTTTTCAAGAACAAAAAAAAAGAATTTTTAACAGAAAATAAATTTCTACAAAAAAAAATGAATTTTCAATGCAGAGACAAATTTTTGTCAACTTAAAGTGATGAAAAAATAACGAAATAATTAAATCCTCTGTCAAATAGTTGCATTTTTATTTCGTCGAAGGTACATGAAATTTGTACTGAAAGAGATGAATTTTTAATAAAAAATAACGTATATTTTTTTATTTGAATTTTTACCCAAAAAAGAGTCAACATGCTATGTATTTTTAACAAAGTCGTTTAATTGTCAACCAAAAATTTGCATTTTGTACAATAATAAAAATAGTTCTTAAAATAGCTGAATTTTTAATTTAAAAAAAAAATTAAAAAGAAGGTGAATTTTCATTCCGAAAAAATTTTAGTTGTCATTTCAACACTAAAATATTAAATTTAAACCAAAGGTCTGACTTTTTTTAAACAACTTTATTTAAACAAAAAGTACGACTTTTCAACAAAATTGTTGAATTTTCTCCCAAACAGTTGCATTTTTATTCAAGAAAGATGCAATTTCTGCTAAAGCAGGTGAATTTTAAAATCAAAAAGACAAACTTTCGAAAACGTGGTTGAATTTTCAACCAAAGCATTGCATTTTTATTCAAGAAAGATGATATTTCTTCTAAAACAGACGAATTAAAAAAAGTAAACGAAAAAAAGTCACGAATTTTGATAAAAATACTAAAGTTTTCTATCAGTTGGTTGATTTTTCAACTATTTCTTAAATTAAAAAAAATAATAATAGAACAAAATGAATTTTCAATAAAAAAAGTTAAGAATTTCACAAAAAAAGCGAATTTGAAGAAAAAATTACTTTTCAACTAAATAGTTTAATTTTCAACCAAGAAAGATGACTTTTCTACCATAAAAGATACATTTTCTACAAAACGATTAATTTTTCAAAAATTGAACTAAATGGAGGAAAAAAGAATTTTTGATAAAAAAGTAGAATTTGCAACCGAATAGATCAATTTTAAATCAAGAAAAATGAAATCTGAACCAAATAGTTAAATTTTAAAATCAAAAAGATATCTTTGGAACCAAAAAAAGAATCATCAAATATTCAGTTGAAAAAAATAAATAAATACACGAGTTTTTAATCAGTTTAATTTAACCAAAATGAAGAATTTTCAACAAAGTACACAAGTTTTCTACCAATTGTTTGATTTTTCAAGTGTTACTTAAATTTAAAAAGACATAAAACAAATTTTCAAGAAAAAAAGAAAAATTTAATTGAAAAAGGCAAATTAGAAAAAATATATGTTTTCGAAAGAATTAGATCAATTGCCAACACAAAAACAAGAATTTTAAATTTAAGAAAAAATAATAATAAAATAAAATGAATTTTTAATAAAAAAATTAAAAATTTCAGGAAAAAAGGCGAATTTGAAGAAAAAATTAATTTCAACAAAATAGTTTAATTTTCAACCAAGCCAGATGACTTTTCTACCATAAAAGATACATTTTCTACAAAACGATAAATTTAAAAAACGTTTAATTACACGGGGGGGGGGGTGAAGGATTTTTGATAAAGAAGTAGAATTTGCAACCGAATAGATCAATTTTAAATCAAGAAAAATGAATTCTAAACCAAATAGTGAAATTTTAAAATAAAAAAGATATTTTTTGAACCTAGAAAAATTTCATTAAATTTTCAATTGAATAAATAAATAAATATACGAATTTTTAATCAGTTGAATTTAACCAAAATGAAGAATTTTCAACAAAACACTCAAATTTTCTACCAATTGTTTGATTTCTGAATGGTTACTTAAATGTAAACAAAAATAAAACGAATTTTCAATAAAAAAGGAAAAATTTAATTGAAAAAGGCCAATTTAAAAAAATATATTTTTTCGAACAAATTAGATCAATTGCCAACAAAAAAATAGGAATTTTAAATTTAAGAAAAAATAATAATAAAATAAAATGAAATTTCAATAAAAAAGTTAAAAATTTCAGCAAAAAAGGCGCATTTGAAGAAAAAATGACTTTTCAACCGAATAGTTTAATTTTCTACAAAACGATACATTTTTTAAAAGTTGAATTACAAGGGGGAAAAAGAATTTTTGACAAAAAAGTCGAATTTGCAACCGAATAGATCAATTTTAAATCAAGAAAAATAAAATCTAAACCAAAAAGTTAAATTCTAAAATCAAAAAGAGATTTTTTGAACCAGAAAAGATTCATCAAATTTTCAATTGAATAAATAAATACACGAATTTTTAACCAGTTGAATTTAACCAAAATGAAGAATTTTCAACAAAATACACCAATTTTTTACCAATTGTGTGATTTTCAACTGTTACTTAAATTTAAACAGAAATAAAACTAATTTTTAATAAAAAAGGAAAAACTTAATTGAAAAAGGCAAATTTAAAAAATATATATTTTTTTCGAACGAGTAAGTTCAATTTTCAATACAAAAATGGGAATTTGAAACCAAAAGTTAATGTTCTGCGAAAACAGCTGAATTTTTATCACAAAAAGATTAATTTTTAACAACCCAGTTCAATTTGTAACCAAGCAGGATTTCTGTTTATGAAAATTGTTAAATTTTCAACCAAATAATAAAATTTGTAACTAAAAGATAATCTTCAGGAGAAAGTTTTTGCGAATTTCTAAAAATTACGTATACGAGTAATAAATCGTAACGGTATGTCTCAACCCCCCCCCACCCTCGCATTGAGCTATTACGTAATTTAGGTACGGTCCCGAACAACTAGCAAAAAATTCTAGAAACTAAAAATTAAGTACAGTAAGAGGTGGAAGGGGGGGGGTACTTTTATTTTCAAAAAATTCTAGAAACTAAAAATTAAGTACAGTGAGAGGTGGAAGGGGGGGGAGGGTACTTTTCTTATGAGTCCGAGGCCTGTCTTTTCGAAAAAGAAAAGGTGCAAGTTTTCCATGCATCAAATTCCAAAACAGGATAAAAGTCTGCTCGAACTGATAAGCATCTAACCTCCAGGAAGCCATAACTTTCTCTCTATTGAACCATAGATCTTATCAGATGATGCCCATCTGCACTCTCAGATAAGACTGAACTCATCTTCAAACTCTCAATATCAAGGACTTTTGAGCTGGTGGTTTAATCAATCCAAGAATCTGGAATCTCGAGTCAGTTCCAAGTTGGCCATGGGGAAGTGTAAACGACAGAAGGTCAGGCGTGAAGAAATATTGCGAACGACCTGAAGACTGGGTCCTGAGTTCCTGAGAGCGACAAGTCTTAGAATCGAGCGATCGACCGATCGAGCGAGCGACCGTCTGGTCATAAATAGCTCAACGCGTTCAGCCAATTAAAACAAATCATTTTAATGCGCAACCTTTTTAATTAATGCCCGCGTTGGTTCTCCTATACCCCCTCCTCCCCCTACTTCCCCCTCCAAACCCCCTCACCCTGAGGTTCTTTCTATCTCGTAGGTACACGACCGCCTTAGCCCGACTCGTTTCACCATGCCCATCTCAAAAGGAGCAGACTATCGAGGCTGTATTAAAGATAGGGATGGGCGATTCTCGAAAAAAAAACAGAAACTACTGCAAAAAAAATTTGGATTGATATTTTTTATTTAACAAATCAAGGGTCCTGCGGAATGAGGGTGTAAGGGCCAAATTTTCCCTTCATAAGGCTGTGGGATCGCCAGACGCTGTCGCCGACTCTGTTCAAGAAGGTTTCGGAGATCAAAAGTGGTTCATTGTGTTATGGATTTTGAAAAATAGTAGCAAAATTTATTTATTGCTTTATAAGAGCTTAAAATACTTGATAATAGGGGTATTTAAAACTATTTTAGTTGAAGCAATTATTATAATTTTCAATTCATTGAGACCAGTAACATATTTTTGGAATCGAAAAAATATGTAGATTTGAAATCTAATATTTTTAGAGTACTAAATATGAAATTTAAAAAAAAAGTTTCATATTTTATTCCTTTTTAGTTTAAAGGCCTCTCTGCTGGAAAGGGTCGGCGACAGCGTCTGGCGATCCCTAAGCGACATGAGGGGAAACTGCTTCAAGGAGGAATAGATTGAACACGTTGAATTTTAATATCTATTTGTTGAGAATTTGTCTTTTTCTTTCTAAAATTCTTTTTTTTTGTATAGATTTTATTTTTTTCATTGAAATATAAACTGCGACACTTTTGACAGCGTCTGGCGATCCCTCAGCGATCTGAGCGATCGCCAATTATTAAAATCATTAATCACATTATTATATAAACATATATATATATATATATATATATATATATAAATAATTAATAAAAAATTATTAAAATCGCCAATCGAAAATTTTGCCGATTTTCAAAAATTGATCACGATCAACTGGGCATCGCCTGTTTTGACGCAAGGGACGCCCGTAAACTGCATCACCAATTGTTGATGAATTTTTAACAACAACGAATTACTAAATCAAAATAGTTAAATTGTCGACCTACAAAAATCCATTTTGAACTAAATAGTCGAATTTTTAAACAAAAGACATTAAAATTGAACCAAGAAGCAGTTACGTTTTAAAGCAAAAATTACGAATTTAAAAAAAACACTACATTTTTCTATCAAATGGTTGATTTGTCAAATACTAGTTAAATTTTTTTTAAATTACAAAAAAAGACGAATTTTTAATAAAAACTTTAAAATTTCAACAAAAAGGCGAATTTCAACCAAAAAAATGGATTTGCAACCAGAAAAGAAGGATTCTTCTTCCATTAGAGATACATTTTCTACCAAAGGACAAATTTTTAAAAAGTTCAATTGAACGAAACAAAAATAATTTTTGACAAAATAGTAGAATTCGCAACTAAATAAATGAATTTGAAATTTAAAAAAAAAACATTAATTCTAAACCAAATTGTTGAATTTTAAACTTAAAAATATACTTTTTGAATTAGAAAAAATCGTAAAGTTTTCAATTGAAAAAATCAACACTAAAAAACAGATTTTCAATTAACTGAATTTTACCAAGATATCGAATTTTCAATAAAACACCAAAATTTTCTATAATTTGGTTGATTTCTCAACTATTACTTAAATTAAAAAAAAAATTAAAAATAAAAAGAATATTCAATAAAAAAGTAAAATATTAATTAGAAAGGTGAGTTTAAAAAATATATTTTTTCAAACGAAATAGTTCAATTTTCAACCTAAAAGATGAATTTTTTACTACAAAAGATCAATTTTCTACCAACGGCCGAATTTTCAAAACGTTAAATTAAACGAAGAAAAAAATAATTTTTAATATAACAGTCGAATTCGCAACGAAAGAACTCAGTTTTAAATCAAGAAAGATGAATTATAAATAAATTAGTTTTTTTAAGTTAAAGAAATATTTTTTTAACCCAAAAAAGAAGTGACAAATTTTCAATTAGAATTTAATCAAAATGATGAATTTTCAGTCAAATACAAAAATTTTCTACCAATTAGTTCATTTTTCAACTATTACTTAAATTTAAAAAAAAATAAATGAATTTTCAAGAAAAAAGTAAAAATTTAATTGAAAAAGTCGAATTTTAAAAAATATATATATTTTTTCGAACGAAATAGATCAATTTTAAACCAAAAAATATGACTTTTATAACACAAAAGATAAATTTTCTACCAAAGGAAGAATTTTCAAAAAGTTGAATTGAAAGAAACAAAAATAATTTTTGACAAAATAGTAGAATTCGCAACTAAATAAATTAACTTTAAATCAAAAGACATGAATTGTAAACCATATTGTTGAATTTTAAACTTAAAAAAATAATTTTTGAATTAGAAAAGAATTGTAAAATTTTCAATTGAAAAAATCAACAACAAAAAACTGATTTTCAATTAACTGAATTTTACCAAGATGTCGAATTTTCAATAAAACACCAAAATTTTATATTAGTTGGTTGATTTGTCAAATATTACTTAAATTTTTTAAATTTTAAAATAAAAAGAATTTTCAATAAAAAAGTAAAATATTAATTAAAAAGGCGAATTTAAAAAATATATGTTTTTCGAAAGAAATAGTTCAATTTCCCACCTAAAAGATGAATTTTTTACTTCAAAAGATAAATTTTCTACCGAAGGACGAATTATCAAAATGTTAAATTAAACGAAGAAAAAAATAATTGTTAATAGAACAGTCGAATTCGCAACCAAAGAACTCAGTTTTAAATCAAGAAAGATGAATTATAAATAAAATAATTTTTTTTTAAGTTAAAGAAATATTTTTTGAACCCAAAAAAGAAGTGACAAATTTTCAATTACAAAAATATTTTTAAAAAATGCAACCAGTTGAATTTAACCAAAATGATGAATTTTCAGTAAAATACAAAAATTTTCTACCAATTAGTTTATTTTTCAACTATTACTTAAATTTAAAAAAAATTAAATTAATTTTCAAGAAAAAAATATAAATTTAATTGAAAAAGGCGAATTTAAAAATATATATTTTCGAACGAAACAGATAAATTTTAAACCAAAAAATATGACTTTTCTACCACAAATGATAAATTTTCTACCAAAGGACGAATTTTCGAAAAGTTGAATTGAAAGAAACAAAAATAATTTTTGACAAAATAGTAGAATTCGCAACTAAATAAATTAATTTTAAATCAAAAGACATGAATTGTAAACCATATTCTTGAATTTTAAACTTAAAAAAATAATTTTTGAATTAGAAGAGAATTGTAAAATTTTCAATTGAAAAAATCAACAACAAAAAACTGATTTTCAATTAACTGAATATAACCAAGATGATGAATTTTCAATAAAACACGAAAATTTTCTATCCTTTGGTAGATTTCTTAACTATTACTTAAATTTAAAAAAAAAATTTAATGAAAAGAATTTTTGAATGTTTTTTTTAACAGAATAACCGAATGCTTAACCAAATCAATCAAACATAAATCAAGAAAGATGAATTCTAAACCAAATATTTGGGTTTTTAATTCAGAGATATTTTTTGGACCAACAAAAAATCACCAAATTTTAAATTACAAAAAAGTTTTAAACAAATTATTGAAATAATTTTGAACCACTTGAATTTAACTAAAAAAATTACGAATTATTAAAAAAATAAAAAAATTTCTACTAATTAGCGGCTCAGGGATTTCTTGAGATCTTTTAAAATCTTTCGAAATCGCATAAGATTCTTCATGATCAACCAGTAAAAAAAATCGTTAAAACAAGAATTTTTAACAGAATAATCGAATGCTTAACCAAATAAATCAAATATAAATAAAGAAAGATGAATTCTAAGCCAAATATTTGGGTTTTTAATTAAGAGATATTTTTTGGACCAACAAAAAATCACAAAATTTTCAATTAAAAAAAAGTTTTAAACAAATTATTGAAATAATTTTGAATCACTTGAATTTAACTAAAAAAATGACGCATTCTTAACAAAATAAAAAAAATGTCTACTACTTAGCTGCTCAGAGATTCCTTGAGATCTTTTAAAATCTTTCGAAATCGCATAAGATTCTTCATGATCCATAAAAACCTTTGTAACCCTCATAAGATTATTTCAAATCTTAAAAAATGTTTCAGAATCCTTAGGAATTTCTTGAAATTCTTAAAAATCTTTCATAGATTAAAATCAAGTAAAATTCTTTCGAATCTTTTAAAATTCCATGAATTTCTTAGGATTTTCTTGAAATCCTTTAAAATCTCTCAGATTTTCTTAAAATCTAATAAAATCCCTTGAAATATTTGTTACTATCTCGAATCACAATAAGGTCACAATTCCTAAAATCTTAATTAAATTCCAATAACATCTCTTAAGAACCCCCGAAATCTCTTAAATTACTCTGAAATCTTCGAAATGCCGGGAAACTTTGGGAAAGTCCTAGGAATTTTTAAAGAGCTCTTGAAATCCTTGAAAATC
The DNA here is from genome assembly GCA_035041075.1 of Acraspis erinacei. Taxonomy (NCBI): domain Eukaryota; kingdom Metazoa; phylum Arthropoda; class Insecta; order Hymenoptera; family Cynipidae; genus Acraspis; species Acraspis erinacei. Next base: position 19,677,869 of record JAWWLR010000148.1, on the reverse strand, counting down.
CTTACAAATGTTTGGGAATCCTTCAACAACCAATAAAATCCTTTAAAATTCCTTAACAATTCGTAAAATCAAAATTTCGTAAAATCTTTACAAAAATTTGCAAACCTTACGAATTTCTTGAAATCGTGAAAAGGATCTTAAAACCAATTTCAAATTATGTGATCTCTTAAGATTCGTAACAATCCCCTTTAGTCCCATAAAGTTCTTCGATACCTTTCAAAATCGTTCCAAATCTTTACAATGTCTGAAACTCAAAAGAATTAAATATCGTACATCACTCGTCGGACTAAACAGGTCTTTGCGGGGAGATTAATGTTTGCATGGCAGTAAAATCTTTTGAAGTCTTTAGAAATCCTTGAAATCAGACAAAATTAATCGTCTATACCTATAGCCCATAAGAATCGAAATAAATTAATCAAAGCATTCGATTAATCGGATTTGTAAGTATCGATTAATCGACTCGAACTAGTCGACTTATAAATAATCGACTCGTAAATAATCGGCAAATAAATAATAGACTCATAAATAATAGACTGGCTCCAACCTGATCACTTTTGACTGCTGCTGTCGTTCATCCTCAGTCTGTCCTTCGTTAATCGCCAACCCACAGCTATACTTAGCTGCTTGATTTTAATTACACGAATTGTCACTTAGATTTACGAGTTTTTTCATTGATTAGCCCGTGAGCTGAAACTTCGAGATTTATATTTATTGACCTGAAGCCAGGGTGGCCCAGACCAAGGGATGGTTAGGGAGGGGAGGGAAGAGATAAAAGTGAATGTGCTCTTTTTGGGTGGAATCTGGCCTCCAGAAAAACATCGCTGGCAATTTGAGGCTAGATCCTTTAAAAGATCTGAATGAGTTGCAATTTACGAAAACATTTGGATATTTCAGGGAAAGAGGAAAAGGTGGAAAAAGAGCTGAAAAAAAGGGAAATAGGGTAATTTTTTCTCGAAAAGGGAGGGAAATAGGCGAAAGATTAAACGTTTAGTTTTGTAATTAGAAAGAAAAACTAAAGAAAAATTAAACTAAAAACTAAACTAAACTAAAAAAAACTAAAACTAAAAAAAACTAAACTAATTAAACTAAAAGAAAAATTAAAACAATGTTTTTATACGAAATTTTATAGTTTTAAAATAATGTTTACAAAATTCATCTGCAATACAAAAAAATCAACTTTTAACAAATTGTCAAAGTTTCAACTCGGAACTTTAACTGGAATAGTTATAAGCTTTAAATGAAAAAATAAATTTTCAAATAAAATTATAAAATATTCTAATGGGCTAGTTAGATTTCAAATTAAATTAATTAATTTTTAGTCGGCAACAACGAATTTTCAACACAATATTTCATTTTTCAATTGTAAACCTGACTTTTTCTGTTAATTCAAAATAATTTTTAAGCAAAAAAGAAACAAATTTACAAAAAAATAGTTTAATTGTTAAACAAAAAGATGAATTTTCAATCGATATGATAAGTTTGCAACCGAAAATTTTATTTGTACCAAAATATTTAATTTTTAATAAAATAGTTCGATTGTTATCCAAAAAAGATGAATTCTCAAAAATTAATTTAATAGTTTATATTTCAACAAAAAAAGAATCTTCAACAAGAGTTGAATTTTTAAATAAGAGAGACTTTTCAATTACACATTTAATAACTAATACATTTTATTGAATTTATTCATTAATTACGAATGTATAATTATATATTGTTATATTATCAATGATTATTTTTCCAATTTAATTATTAATTTTTGTCATAAAATATTTATTATATATATATATATAAATTAGCACAAATTTTCAAGCAAAGTGTACGAATGGAATAAAGACAGACTTTTCAGTCCATAAATAAATAAATAAATAAAATGTAATGTAAAATGTTGAATTTGCAATCCAAACAAATTTTGTTACTCTTATTTAAGTATAAAGACGAGAGAAAGGAGAAAATAAAAAATGTATAGGCTGAAGAATAATAATGTAAATTAAAATTAAAAAATATTTGTATTACTTTGAAAATATTAGGTAAAAACAGTAAATTTTGAAAAAGTGATGAATTCTCAACTGAAATACTGAATCTTTAGCTAAATGGTTAAATTTTTAGATGAAAAATAAATTTTGTCATTTTTGAACTAAAAAGGTAATTTTTCCAGCAATAATCTTAATTTTCTGTTAAAAAACAAAAATTTGCAACAATATGTATGAATTTTCAACAAAAAATCAAACAAATTAATTTAAATTTTTAACCAAACCATTTTCAATTAAAACCTAAAGTATTTCAAGTGTCAGCGAATCATTTGAATTTTGAACTAAGAAAGATACATTTGAACTAAAAATGGAATAATTAACTTTTCAGATAAAAAATTTAATTTGTTGCTAAAAAACGATATATAAACCATACAGTTACATTCTCAAAGAAAGAAATTTATTTTATACCAAAATAGTTGAATCTTAAATCCAAAAAGACAAATTTTCGACGAAAGAGTTGATTTTTCAAATGAAAAAGATGAAATTCAAAGAAAAAATGGAATAAATAAATGATCAGTTAGGAAATTAATTTTCAGCAAAAACAAATTAGATCAAAGTAGTTGAAAAATATTTGGAATACCTATTTCAATTACTCCGAATTAGCTGAATTATGCTGGATTACAAATTAATTACTTTGATTATCTAAATTACTTAGAATTAGCTGGATTACAAGGCAATACCACTGGATTACAAGCCAGTTATTTCTGATTATAAGTGGATTAATTACTCCAAAATATTGGGATTGCTCGGGATCAGAGTAAGTCACTTGGATTACCTAAATTAATCGAAATTATCTGGATTACTGAGATTACACCGCGTATCAAGTGGATGACTTGGATTATCTGGAATACTCCAAATTATTTGAAATTACAAGTGGATTACTTTATTTATAAATGTAATACTCTAGACTAGAATACAATTTGATTAATTACTCCATAATGCTGGGACTACTCGGGATTATACTTTAAATGGATTACATAATTTACTCAAAATGAACTGGATTACAAGTAAAATACTCTAGATTATCACTGGATTACTCCCGATTAAAATGAGATGTTTTACGAATAGAGTGGATTGAATTCCCGGCAATAATGACATTACGCCGGATTACAAGTGGAGGACTTTGAATACCTGGATTACTAAACATTATCTTGATTAAAAGTGGAAAACTCTAGAATAAAAATAAATTACTCTGAGATAAAAATTCAATAATTACTCCAGAACACTAGGATTACTCGGGATTATGTTACTTGGATTCCATTAATTACTCAGATCATCTAGATTTCAAGAAGATTACTCCAGATTGTAACTGGATTACTATCGCTTAAGAGTGCATTTTTTTGGATACGAAGTGGACTGCTTTTTCTCGACTACTAAGATTACTCCGGATTACAAGTGGATGAGATGGATTACCTAAATTAATAAACAATTTCTGACTTTCAAGTGGATTACTCTAAATTAAGAATGGATTACTCTGAGTTACAAGTTCAATAATTACTCCAGAATACTAGAATAATAGAAGTGGATTGATTGATTGATGACATGGATTACCTTGATAATTGAAAAATTTTCTGAATTACAAGTGGATTACTCTATATGAAAAATGAGTTAATTTGGATAAGTGGATTGATTATTCCGGAATATTGAGAATAATCCGGAATACGATTAATATGAATTCCTAAAAATTATCTAGATTACAAGTGGATAATTCGTGACTCCATTAGTTGGATTACATTAATTGCTCCAAATTATATGGATTGCAAGTGGATTACTCTAGATTATAACTGTATTAATCTGGATCGAAGTATGGATTTTTTTGTATAAGAAGTGGATTGATTACTCACAAATACTGACATTAACCCAGATTAAAATGAATCTGAATGCCTTTCAATAACTAAAAAATATCTAGATTAAAGTAGATTTCTTTTGTTTAGAAATGGAATAATTACTCCAGAACACTGGGATTACTCCAGTTTATAGTAGGTTCCCTGTAATACCTCATCGACATTAAATTATCTAGATTTCATCGCGAATTCCATGAATTTCGTTAATTACATCAATTCTATGAATGCCATGAATACAAAAAATCCAGTGAATTTCGCGAAATGAATGAATTCCTCGAATTGCATGCACTTTTTGAATGACACGAATTCCTTAAATTCCATCAATTGTGTGAATTCCGTGAATTCCATAAATTCTATGAATTCCGTGAATTCTGGAAATCTAGTGAATTCCGTGGATACCGTGAACTTCATGAATTCCGTGGATTCCATCAATTCTATGAATTCCGTGAATTCTGGAAATCAAGTGAATTCCGGGGCTTCCGTGAATTCCTTGAATTCTATGAACTCCTTGAATTCCATTAATTCCGTAAAGTCTATGAATTGCATAAATTCCATAAATTCCGTAAATTCAATAAATTTCAATAAATTCCTTGAATTCTATTACTTCCCTGAATTTCATGGATTACATAAATTTCGTGAATTGCCTTAATTCCTTGAATCCCACGAATCCTTAAATTCCATCAATTGCGTGAATTTCGTAAATTCCGTGGAATTCGTAAATTCGATGAATTCCGTGAATTCCGCAAATCCAGCGAATTCTGTGGTTTCAGTAAATTCCTTGAATTCTCCTTATTCCGAAAATTCCATGAATTCAATAAATTCCTCGGTTTGCATGAATTCCATACATTTATTGTTTTCAATT
>JAWWLR010000148.1:19581665-19591949 GCA_035041075.1 Acraspis erinacei | reverse complement strand
AAAAAGATTAAAATTGGTAATGTAGTTCATGAACGACTACCATATTAGATACCCTGATCTACTAAAGTAACTGAGATCAGATATAAAGATTTTGTTGAAGTTGCGAATCAAGTTTGCAGCAAGTCTCTCTATCAGAGTCTCGTATGGGTTTTCAATCGAATCAAAACGATATGTGGGATCCAGAACCCGCAGTAACAGCTCTGGGCTTCATGAAAAAAAGAAATTCTCTGTCGTGTCCTGCACCCTCGTACTCTGCTCTCGATCGGCTCGTAAAACTTTTATTCGTCCTAACGAGCGCATTACGCTTATTTATACGACCGTGGATCGGGGATTTTCGTGTTTCCTGCCGTAATTTCAACGTGCGATTCGGTGCACGCTGAGAACCTACAGATATACTATTATATATCGGTACGAGGACGATTATACCGTCCAGAAGCCACTGAGGACCAGAGAAAAGGGAGAAAAGGGAGAAAAGTGAAAAGGGACTGACAAAGTGTGAAGGGACTGACACAGTGTAAAGGCACTGACACAGTGTAACGGGACTGACAAAGTGTAAAGAGACTGACAAAGTGTAAAGAGACTGACAAAGTGCAAAGGGACTGACACAGTGTAAAGGGACTGACAAGTGTAAAAGGAACTGACAAAGCTTAAAATGAGTTTTCACAAAATAGTTAAATGTCTAACGAAACAGATGAAATTTCAGCTAAAATGAAGAATTATTAAACAAGAGAATAATTTTTCACCAAGCTGTTCAACTTTCGAATTTCAAAAATGAATTTCCGGCTCAGAATATTAAATTTATGCCAAAAAGACGATATTTCAATAAAATCTATTAATTTTCAACAAAAAAGTTGAATTTTTAAATAAAAAAGATTCCACAAGGTAGTTCAACAAAGTAGTTAGCATTTGAACAACAAAAATAGGTTTTTAACTAAAATTATGAATTCTGAACCATAAATATGACTTTTTAACAAAATAGTTCCAAACTAAATTTTTAATGAAAAAGTCCAATTTTCAACAAAATACATACATTTTCAACAAATAGTTGAACTTTCAAATTAAAAATGACAAAGTTTCAACGAAAAATGGAAAAGTTAAATTTTCAATTAATAATTCAATTTAAAAAAATAATTTAAAAAAAAACGAGTTTTCAACAAAATATTCAAATTTTCAAATCAAGGAGACAAAAGTTCATTCAAATTTTTAAACGGTCAAATCAAACGAAGAATTTCCTATCAAACATTTGAATTTTTAACATGAAAATATGAATTTAAAACAAAAAAGATAAACTCGCAACGAAAAAAGAGCAGTTTTCAACCAAAAATAAAAAATTTCCAGTTTTAGTTAAAAGAATTAATTTTAAACAAACAAAAAAATGAATTTTTAACAAAAAAGGTAAATTTTCAACAAAACAGATAAATTTTTAACTAAAATGTGGAATCATTAAACAACAAATTGAATTTTTAACAACGCAGTTTAACTTTCGACCAAGTATATGAATTTAAAAATAAAATAAATTTCCCTCCAACAAAATTAATTTTAGACAAAAAACGACGATTTTCAACAAAATCAATTAACTTTCAACCAAAGCATTCATTATATTTGAATTTAATTTTAAAAAAAGATTAATTTTTAACTAATCAGATAAATTTGCATTCAACCATATAAAAAAACAAGCACAATTGATTTTTTTAAATTTTCTGCAAACTAGAATAATTTTCGCGCAAAAAGACGAATTTTCATCCAGATAGTTGAATTTTAAACTAAAAACCATCAATTTACCACAAAAAATGGAAATTAAATTTTCTAGTGACAAAAAAAATTAATTTTAAAACCTAAAACAATTAAATTTTCAACCGAATGGTTACATTTTCTATCAAAGTGATAAGTTTTTATTTAAAATAATAAATATTCAACCAAATGCGTTAGTTTTTAACAAAAGAGTTTAATTTTCAACGAAAAAGGTCTTTGACTCAAGAGAGGGAAAAATTTCGTCCAAGCTTTTTAATTCTTAAAAAAAAATTCCCAACTTAAAAAATATTAATTTTAAACAAACTAAAAAGTGTTTTTAACAAAACAATTCAACTTTCAAAGAAGCAGTAAAAAAATTTCAAACAAAATTATTTATTTTCTACCAGTAAAGACGAATTTTTGACTCTAAAGAGATGAATCTGCAACAAAATAGAAATTATTTGTTAACAAATTATTTTAACTTTTACTCCAGAAGTATAATTTTTAATTGAAAATGATGAAACTTCAACTGGAGCAGTTAAATATTCAGATAAAAAAATTAGTGTTAAAAAAAAAATCTTCAACTAAAGAGATTAATATATAACTACAATTATGAATAATAATCGCTGGAGGATTTTATTGACAACAACTTATATCGAAAATTTCGGAAAAAATTATGAATCTTTAAAAAAAATATTTTAAATAAAGTGGTTCATCTTTTCGCCAAGAAGTTGAATTTTTAATTTGAAAAAATAATGAATTTCAACCAAAAATATCATTTAGATTTTTAATTGCAAAAATTAATTTTTAACAAAATAAAAGTTTCCAACAAAGTAGTTAAACTATCAACAAATCAGTTAAATTAAAAAAATAAGACTTAAAAAAAAATGGTTAAATTTGCAAGCAAATAATAATCTTTTTAACTAAAAAAATAATTGTCAGGCGATAATTTAGCAAAATTCTCCGATACTTTGCCTCCCCTAGACCCCCTACATTCGGCTATTTCACCTCCTATGATTTCAAACATTGCTTCCCCTCTCTGCCCCCACTTCTTCCTCATCTACCTCCTCCTCTCTTCACTTCCCCCTCCACCAAATTTTCTCTCACTTTCTCTGGGCTAATTTCCTTCCACGACCCTTACTTCCGCGCTCTTTATTCGCTTTCGCTTCTTCTACTTCGCCTCCCCTAATTTCTCCTCACTTCCTCTACCCCAGCCCCCCCAATTTCCCACCACTTTCCCTACTTATCCTCCACTTATTTTCCACTACTTCTCCTATTTGCTTCGTCCTCATTTCCCATTAAGTCCTTTAATTCCGCTCCTTTCATTTATCCTTACTTCCTCTACTTCACCGCTCTTCTCCCATCACTCCCTTCATTCCCGATCAGTTACCCTACCTACCCTCCGCTTATTTCCCATCACATCTTCTACTTTCCCCACCCTTATTTTCCATCACGTCTCCTATTTATCTTTCTATTATTTCCCCTCACTTCTCCTCCTTCCTCTACTATTGTACGTTGTGAGTTGGGAATTAGGAATTGAGAGTTGGGAGTAAGAAATTAGGAGTTAGGAGTTAAAACTTTAGAGTACGGAGATAGGAGTTAGGATTTCGCCTTCTTGGAAAAAATATAACGAACGGTCGGACGGAAAGAGAGTTACTTATCTAATTTTGTGATTTAAATTTGTCTTCTATACTGAACTCTGAAAATGTGCATAAGATAGAAGAAAACTTGCTTGAACTGAACTTAATCATGCATAATTAGATACGCAAATTAAGTTATATTTTTTGAAAAGTGTTATCGGATTTGGCATCTGGAAGGTAGAAGCAGGAACGTCGTGCCATTCATTTCGCCCGACGTGAAAGTTTACGTCGTTCAAGACTCAGCATGACCTACTCCCACGGTGTCTTGCAAATCCATTAATTAAATAACGTGCTCGCTTCTAAAGGATTCGATTGAAACTCACTGCAATTAGGTTTAAGGAGGGAATAATACCAAAGAGTTATTCTATGAATACACAATAATTCTGTATTTCATAAAAGCGTGGGCTCTTCATTGTCTTCGTATTAATGAATTCTAGCTTCCCATGATGTTTTCGACTAATTTAATTTCCTCAATGGCTCAATAAATAACTCATTCCTTGACAAGTGGTAAAAGAATGTAGCATATTTATGTTTTAGGTATTTCTGGGGAATAAAAAGTATTCAAAAGTGACTGATTTTTAATTCAAAAAATCACGACAGTGCATTATTAAGTAATTCTTAATAAATGAAATCATTCAAAACTCCTCCTCCTATATTTCCCTCCCCTACTCTACCTAAATTTCCCTCTTTCCCTTCTCTCACTTCACCCTTTGCTACCCCTTGTCCAACATCTTTCTCCTCTACTCACCCCATTTTTCGTTTCCCGTTAAACCCTTACTCATCATCATCATTTATAATCATTTCCCCTACTTACCCTTACTTAGACTCACTTCTACTACACCCCCTCCGTAATTGCCTCGTCTACTATTACTTCTCACTTCTACTACTTTCCCTCGCACCCACTACCAAACTTTCCCTTTCATCATTTTCCTCAACTCCTCACTCCGAATTTCCTTCTCAAAACTTACTCTTTCATTTTCCCTACTCTCACCTAGTTGCCTCAAAATTTTCTCCTATTTCCTTTCCCTTTGGTCTCCTCTCCTCATTTTCCCTCTATGTATCTACTTCCGTTATGATCCCTCACCATAATTTCACCTACTTCCACTTCTCTACGCTGCACTCTCTACTTTTCCTCTTCTAGTTTCCCTCCAATAGTTTCCCTCCTCTTACTTGCCTTCCACTTATTTCCCATCACTTTCTCCACAAACCTGTCCTTATTGCTTATAAATTCCACTAATTCTCCACCCCTATTTCTCCATCACTTTCCCTACTTCCTTGCCCTGCATTTCCCCTCCACACGTTTCCCATCACTTAATATATTTTTCCTTCCCTCGCTTCTTCTAGTTACTCACACTTAACTCCCCTACTTCTCTTCCCTTAATTTCTTTCACTCACCTACTTGCCCTCCCCTTACTTGCGTTCCACTTATTTCTCATTACCTCCTCCACTACCCATTGCTTATTTCTCATCAGCTCCTATACTTCTCCAAACCAATTGTCCACCGCATTCCTTACTTCCTTGACGCTCATCTTCCCTCCACCGATTTTCCATCACTGACCCTTCTTTTTCTCCCCTCGTTTCCCCTAATTGACCATCCAATTAATTCCCATACTCCCTCTCTCTCATTTGCATTCACTTACCTACTTCCCCTCCCTTAATTTTCCTTCGCTTTCCCTATTTTCCCCTTACTAATTTCCTCTCATATCCCCTTATTTCCCCGACTTTTCACCTTTAATTTCCCCTCACTTTAGCTTCTTGGGAAAAAGTACGCCGGACGAATGAACGGATGGACAGACGGATGGACAAACACCCGATCGAAACTATAAAAGTGTTTCTGCCAGGGGCTATGGAACCGTAAAAGTTCAAGGGAATTTAAAAGAATTTTATCACATCCTTCAGAATTCGAGGGGAGTTTAAAGAGTTCAGGATGAATTAAAAATAAAACTTTCAAAATTCAAATATAAATTCATTTAAATTAGTACAATCAAGTAAATAAAAAAATTTAAGAGATCTTAAAAAAATTAAAAGAATTTGAAAAAATGTAGGATAAATTCATGAGAATCTTGGGTTAATCAAAAATGATTTAAAATAAAGTGAGAAAATAAATGAGAACCTCTTCGAATCTTTGACATGCTACGAAATCCCTTAATTCTGGTGAATAAATTGTTTGTAATTTATTTAATATTTTAAAATCCTGTGAAATTCTATGAAATCTGCTGAAATCCTTGATATTATCTAAATCCTCGAAAATATAGAAAATTATTTCAAACGGTAAAAAATGTATTTAAACTCTTTAAAATCATTAAAGTCCTTAAAAATTCCTAGAGATTATATAACTACCTTAAAACTATCTTTGAATCTTTTTACATACTCTAGAATATTTCAAATCTTTAAAAATCTTTTTTAACCTTTTAAAATTTATTTCTGCCTCTTAAAAACTCCTTGGAATTTTTATAAATGTCCTCAAATATGCAAAATCCTTACAAATCTTTTTTAATTTTTTAAAATTTTCAAAACTACCCTGCAATACCAAAAATCTTCAAAACCTTTTGAAATTACTTTAAACCTCTTAAAATACTCTAAAATATTTAAAATTATTTATAATTTTTTTTAAAGAACACCACAATTTTTAAAGCTCTTGATAGTTACCTAGAATTTATAAAATACCCCAAAATCTTTGGAATATTTTTAAATACCTTGAAACTTTAAAATATTTAAATATTTTTAAAAAAAATTCTACAATGTTTCCAATCTTTTGAAATCCCCTCAAATTTGGTTAAGCTTCTAAAAATTCTTTGGAATCCTTAAATGCATCCTACAATATTTAAAATCCAGTGAAATCTTTAAAAATGTCTTCCACTTTTTAAAACTCTTGAAAATTTATTGATATTTTTGAAAAATACCGTAAAATCTTTTAGGTCCTTGGAATTTCTTCAAATTATTCAAATCTATGGAAAAAAAGTACAAAATATTCCAAATCCTTTACCATCTTTTAAAATGCCTTGAAAGTATTTAAGGTTTGAAAAATTTGTTAGAATTTTAAAAATATGTATCCTAATATTTTTTAAATATTTTTTAATCTGTTCAAATAATTCAGAGAAATTGGAAATTCCATAGTGTCTCATAGAACATCCTGAAATCATGAAAGATTTGTGAAATTTTTGGAAATATTTGAAAATTTTTAAAATCTAACGGAATCCCAATTCTTTTGAATAAATTATTGGAAATTATCTCAAATATGTTTAAATTCTGAGACATTCCATGAAATCTGAAATTTCATGAAATTTTGAAAAATTGGTTAAAATCCCATACCTTCCAAAATTCTAGGAAATTATTTAAAATCCCATAAAATTTTTTTAACTCCTTTAAAATCCCTTAAAATTCTTGGAAATTTTTTAAATCTCTTGAAAATGCTTCAGAATCGTTTGAAACATCCTAAAATAATTAAAATTCCGTTTAAATATTTTGAAATCCCATCAAACTTTTTCAAGTACTCAAAAATTACTTTAAAATTTGAAACATAACTTAAAATCTTCAAAATCCTCTGAAATCGTTTTAAATTTTTGAATTATGTTAATAATTTCTTGGATTTTTTAAAAATACTCTTGAACGTTTCAGATACTTTTAAATGCCTTCAAATTTTTTAGAGCTCTTGAAAATTACATGGAATTTAAGAAAATATTTCATCTCCTTTAAAATCCTTTAAAATTCCTTCAGATTATTAAAAACTTTTAAAAAGTCCTGGGAATTTTTAAAAGAAAACTTTTTTTAAAGAACTTTTTAAAAGAAAAAATTTCGTGAAATTAATTAATGAACTATTCTTTTATTACATTTTTTTGTTTTGAGCAGACATTTTCAGAATTAAAGTAAAAGGAAACTCTCAGTAATTTATTCCACTTTCGCAAGCTTCAAAAAATCTTTGGGATATAAATATATCCCGTTTTAACAGGACTCTTTTTGGAACAAAAGTACAAAATTTCGAAAAAAACTAAAGGGAACTTTCCTCGAACATTTTTTAAAAACAATTTAGGTTTTGTAGAATTTAAAAATAAAAAAGTGGGACTTGTTCGGAACTTTGGTTCTAAAAAATTTCTGCTAAAGAAATTAAGTAGAAGATTTCCTGTACTTTAGTACTAAAACCATTCTGCTAGCAAAATTAAATAGGACTTTTACAGTACTTTTCTCCTTAAAAAGTCCTAGTGAAACGAAATGTGTATTTAACTTTTCTTTTACTTTAAACCAATTTATCATTTACAAACAAAATTAACTAGGACGAATCTAGTATCCTTGTCCTAAAGAAGTCAGGATCAAAATAAAAATGACAAAATTAAATCGGACTTTTTCAATACTTTTATTACACAAGTCACATCAATAATTTTAAGCATTTGGAAAAGAATAAAACAAAACTTTTCTAGTACTTTCGTTACTATTTGGACTTTTGAAAAAACTTCAAAAGATTTGTCTTATACCTATTATTTCAACTTGACTTTATCCAGGATCCAATGGGATCTCAATGGAACGTTTTTTTTACTCGAGATTTTCTCTTTCCTACAAAGTCTTCCTGATTTAAATTCGAAATAATTCTGGAAGAGAAAATATGACGGGCAATAAATTCCACCCAGATTGACACGATATAATTCTTTTTTTTTAGAACGTTGAGACCGCGACTGCCTTTCCCTCTGTATCGCTATATTACATTATTACAGCTAATATACAACTCGCTTCTATCGTCCTGCGTCAATCTGTCGAGAATTTATTGCCAAAGATGTTTCTTCGTAAAGGATTAATGGGATTCATCCAATTGCAAAGCGCCGCAAGGATCAGTTTTTGGCATCGTGAGGAGCAACTTTCTCTCACCAGAGCACTTAAACGTTTTAATTATCCTCAAGATTTTGTCAAAACAAATCTGCCTGCCTTCCACCAAATGCACTTCCTTGTACGAAAAACGGAACGGGTTTATAAGGCAATAAAATTTCACTTTCATTTATAATATCAAGTATATCTTTTCTTCCATTCGACAAACGTAAGGTTGCTCTTTTCTTGAATATTTATGCACATACATACGACCTTCTCTGCTCGGTTCATCTTTGAGTTTATGTACTATCGATGTCCGGATATGGAGTTCAAACGGCATTAAGTATACCTCGCTTAAAAGAGAAATTAGCATACAGCGTACGTGGGGCGAGTGGACAGTTGGATTTATCTCCTAAACCAGGACGAATTTTAAGAAGTAGCATGTGCTTGAATGTTTGCCTATCGAAACGAAACTTATAGGTATTGATAGCGTATCGAATATGTCGCTAATATAGAAACCTCATGTTTCTTCTTAGATTCTATCATTTATACGGAAATATTGCGTGGAACATCCAGAAGAATATCTGTTATGGCAAAGCTGACAAACCTAAACTCGGAATAGGAATGATGTTGGCGATGCCTATTTTATCGCAGACAACCTGTTTCCTCTACCACCACTACATGGAGAAAAATGCAAATTCAAGAACAAGTCTTAAGCACCGGAAATTTAAAAGAAAATCCCTCATATCCAGGATTGTGTTAAAAAAATTTAGAATGAGAACTGGTAATTAAGGAATGGGGATCCACGATTATTCCGAGCTTCTTTCTCGACTGGAAGCAGGGAAAATTTAGGCGATGCCCAATTGATCGCAGTCTACCTGTTTGCTCTGCACCCACCACACAGAAAAAAATGCCCATTCAGGAACAAATTTTGCGCACCAGAGATTTAAAAGGGAATCCCAGAAATCCATGATTGGGTAACAAAACTTTTGACTGAGAACTGGTAATTAAGAAATCAGGATCCAAGATTATTTCGAGTCACTTTCTCTATCTGGACTCATTTATGAACTGGAATTAGAGAAAATTTAGGCGATGCCCATTTGATCGCAGTCCAGGATAAATTTTAAGAATTAGCATGTGCTTGAATGTTTGCCTAGCGAAACGAAACTTATAGGTATTGATAGCGTATCAAATATATCGCTAATATAAAAACCTCATGTTTCTTCTTAGATTCTATCATTTCTACGGAAATATTGAGTGGAAAATTCAAAAGAACCTGTGTTATTGCAAAGCTGACAAGCCTAAACTCGAAAAAGAAATTATGTTGGCGATGCCTATTTGATCGAAAAAATGCATATTTGAAAAGTTATATTTGTTTATTTAACAAAAAACACGAATTTTCGAATAAAAAAAATTTTCATTTGTAATTTCCGGATCGAAATCGTCGGTAGATTTGTTTATTTGTGCATTAAAAGTGTTCTTCAACCCTACGCTTCAAATTTTAGTGTTGGGTTTTTTAAATTAAACATTACAGAATCCAATATGGCGGCTTAAAGTCAAAATTAAAAAAAAATTTACGGTACTTTTTCCTGCACTAACAATTTTTTTTTATTTTGATCAAAATTAGTATAGGTTTTTTTTTTGGCTCACTGATTACGAATTTGCTATCAGATTTTCAAAATTCAAGATGGCGGATCCAATACGGCTGTCGATAATTTCGAAAATTGTTCAATTTTCATAAAAGTTTGTATGGAAGGGTTTTTTGGATTGCTGATTACGAACATGCTATCAGATTGTCCAAATTCAAGATGGCGGGGGCAACAATATATAGTACATGGTAGCTAAGAAACACGACCCATAACATCCGAATTCATATTTTCATGAAAATTGAAAAATTTATTGGAATTTGTGGCAGCCATATTGGATCCGTCTTCTTGAATTTTGAAAATCTGATAGCAGATTCATAATTAGCGACCCAAAACACTCCCCTATACTCATTTTTATCAAAATGGAAATAAATTGCTAGTGCAGGAAAAAGTACCGTAAAAATAAAAAAAATGTTGACTTTAATCCGCCATATTAAATGCTGCCATGTTTAATTTGAAAAAACCTACCACTA
>JAWWLR010000148.1:19520438-19533632 GCA_035041075.1 Acraspis erinacei | reverse complement strand
TCTAGGGTTATTTAAGTTTATATGCCAAAAATTTGATGTTTACCAGTTCAGTTGACCTGTAGCCTACAATATTCAACCGCTTCCTCTAAAAATTTAGGAATCATTTAAGTAATCAAGCTTCAGTACCATTTGGCAGGAAATTTTGATTCAATAAATATTTCTAGGATTATTTGGGTTTTGATGGCAAAAATTTGATCTGTTAGCAGTTCAGTTTTAGAAGTTTACCCGATTTGTCTAAAGTTTTTAGGATAAATTTAAAAGATAAGGCAATACGATCATTTTCCAGAAAATTTTGATTTAATAAATATTTATAAGCTTATTTTAGTCATTATGAAAAAATTTGATTTCTTAGTAGATCAGTCGAACTATAAGACGCAATTTTCAATCGATTCGTCTGAAATTTTTTAGGATGAATTGAACAGATAAAGCGATATGGCAACTTTTCAGAAAATTTTGATTCAATAAATATTTCTAGGGTTATTTTAGTTTTTATGTCAAAAATTTGGATTTTTAGCAGTGCAGTCGCCTAATAGTCCTATAGTATGCCATTTTCACTCCATTCGTCTACATATTTTTAGGATAAATTGAACAGATAAAGCGATACGATAATTTTTTAGAAAATGTTGATTTAATAAATATTTATAAGTTTATTTTAGTCATTATGAAAAAATGTGATTTCTTAGTAGATCAGTCGACCTATAAGACGCAATTTTCACCCGATTCGTCTAAAATTTTTTAGGATGAATTGAACAGATAAAGTGATATGGCAACTTTTCAGCAAATTTTGATTCAATAAATATTTCTAGAGTTATTTTAGTTTTTCCGTCCAAAAATTATTTCTATATTTTTTAATTATTTCATTTCATTTCATTTAATTATTTCATTATTTCATTTTAATTATTTATTTAATTAATATTATTTAATTATTATTTATTAATTATTAATTATTTAATTATTTAATTATTTTCTAATTATTTCTAATTATTCTAGGCTACAATATTCAATTTATTCACCTAAAAATTTCAGGATAAATTGAGGAGGTAAAGCTATAGTGCTACGTCTCAGAAAGTTGTTATTTATACATTAGCTCTAGAGTTATTTCACTTTTTATGCAAAAAATTCGATTTCCTAAGTAGTTCAGTGTCCCTTAATAGCCTCTGGCCTACAATATTTTATTATTCCTCTAAAACTTTCAGGATAAATTGACTAGAATATGCTCCAGTGCCAGTTTTTAGGAAAATTATAATAATATATTATTTCCAAAGTTATTTCATTTTTTATGACCAAAATTAGATTTTCTATTCTTATTCAGGATAAGTTGATTAAAAAAAGATTCAGTGGCGCTTTTTAATCAATTCTAATTCATGAATTGTTTGTAAAGTTATTTTACTTTTTTATGTCAAAAATTCGATTTTTTAGCAGTTCAATTTCATTCGACCTGTAGCCTACAATATTCAATCGATTCCTGTAAAATTTTAATTATAATTTCATTAGATAAAGCTGCAATACCTGGTTTTAAGAAATTTTAATGCAATAATTATTTCCAGAGTTATGTAACTTTTCCTGACAAAAATTAGAATTTTTCGCTGATCAGTCGACCTGTAGCCTATAATATTCATGCAATTTATCTAAAAATTTCAGGAACAATTGAATAAATAATACTCCCATGTAACTTTTAAAGAAATTATGATTAATTAATTATATATATAGAGTTATATAACTTTTTATGCCAAAATTTGATTTTTTTCGTTTATTCATTGAAATATAATTGCTTTTTGTTGTTAAGATTCGTGGTACTGAATCGATTTGCATCAAACCTTTCGAAATCTATTAAAAAGAAAAAAAAAGTTAGTGGAATAATACGAAAATTTTATCAGCTTTAGCAGTTCAGTAAACCTGTAGCATACAATATTTGAACACTTCTTCTAAAAATTTAGGAATCATTTAGATATATCAAGCTTAAGTGCAATTTTGCAGGAAATTTGGATTCAGTAAATATTTCTAGGGTTATTTTAATTTTTAGGCAAAAAATTTGATTTTTTTAGCAGATCACGTGACCTATAAAACACATTTTTAACCCAATTCCTCTAAAAAAAATTTAGAATAAATTGAAAAGATAAAGCGATAAGGGAATTTGTCAGAAAATTTGGATTGAGTAAAGATTTCTAGGGTTATTTTAGTTTTTATGCCAAAAATGTGAATTCCTAGCAGTTCAGTCGACCTATACCATGTCACTTTCATCCGATTCGTCTAAATTTTTTTAGGACACATTGAATAAATAAAGCAGTACGGTAATTTTTCAGAAAATTTTAATTGAATCAAGATTTCTAGGGTTATTTTAGTTTTTATGCATAAAATTTGATTTTTAGCAAATCAGTAGACCTTCAGTCTACAATATTCCACCGTTTCTTCTAAACATTTAGGAATCATTTAAATAGGTCAATCTTAAGTACCAGTTTGTAGAAAATTTTGATTCATAAAATATGTCTAGGGTTATTTTAGTTTTTATGCCAAAAATTTAAATTTTTAGCAGTTCAATCGACCTATAGTATGCCATTTTAACTCGATTCGTCTACAAATTTTTAGGATAAATTTAACAGATAAAGCGATACGGTAATTTTTCAGAAAATTGTTATTCAATAAAAATTTCTATGTTATTTTAGTTTTTATGCCAAAAATTTGAGGACGTTTAGCCCACATTCCACAATATTCGAACGATTTATCCAATCATTTAAGGATAAATTGTCTAGATAAAGCTGCAGTTGAACCTTGAAAAAATGTGAATTTATTAATTATTTATAGGTTTAATTATCTTTTTATAACAAATATGGGATTTTTTAACAGAACACATGACCTATAGTCTCCAATATTCATTCGATTCGGCTAAAAATTTTAGGATAAATTAAACAGAGTAAGCTGCAAAACCAATTTTAAATAATTTTTATTTAATATTTGTTTCTAGAGTTATTTAAATTTTTTATGAAAGAAAAATTTGATTTTTAGCCCAAAATTTTATTTTTTAGCAGTCCAGTCGACCCACAGCATACAATTTTCAGCTAATTTGAAATTATTTTTAAACTTTATTTTACTTCTTATTTCAAGAATCTAATTTTTTTGGTTCAACATTTTTTCGAAGTTTTGATTCAAGCATTAATTTTCAAGATATTGATGTACTTATTAGACAAATAACTAGAAAAAATTTCTTTGAATTTTTTTGAAAAAAATTCTTTGAATCAATCAAAATTCAGACATTTCTTTGGTTCGAAATGTTTTTTTGTTACAATGAAAATTTTTCTTTAATTGAAATGATTTCCTTCATTTTGAAGAACATTTTTGATTTAATAAAAGAAATATGTTAAAGAAATAGTTTCTTTAATTTATGACAAAGACTTTTTTGAGTGGACCAGGAGCTTGTGAAATAAAAGTTTTTAAGTGATTCTAAAAGATATCTAAACATTATTTTCTTCTTAAATTTATTAAACGAAAGAAATTTTAAGAATTTTGAAAATGGGGAAAAAGGAAAATTTGGCAACATTATTATTTAAAAAAGAGAAAATTCCCCAAGTTTTCATGTTTCCCCTTTTAATACATTCTCAAAAATTCTGTATTTGGTTCAAAATTAACTTTTTGTTCAAAATTCATCATTTTGAGTTGAAAGTTGAACAGATTTGTAGAAAATCTTCTTCTGAGCTTAAAAATTTAACAATTTGGATGAAATTTGTTTTTTTTTAATATGAAATCAACAGCTTATTATTTCAAATTAAAATATCACTTTCGTTGAAACTTCGTTTTATTGGTAGAAAATTAATATTCTTTTTTGAAAATGTATCTTTTTGGTTGAAAATTCTACTATTTGTTTTAAAATTGATCTATTATCTTGAATTTAGTATAGTACTTAATCTTATTTTATTGAAAATAATTTGACTATTATTATATGATTATTATTTTTTTTATTTGGAATTACTGAATTGATTTATCTTTTAGGTTTATTTCATCAATTGAATCCTTTGGATGATGTTCTTCAAAACTGCATTAGAAAATACAGTGAAACCCTTTAATAGACCTCCCTTCTATAGCCCTTCCGAAAATTGTCGCTGCGCCGCAGTTAGCTGTAACCGGAGCTGCGCGAGGTCTGTGGTTGTCACTCAGGCGAGCACTCAGGCGTGAACAAACAAAAGCGGAACGGACTATAATGAGTTATTTCCCACCCACTGTCAACTCCTGAATCGGCGCTATAGAAGAGTTTCGCTGTAAATCGTTTAGGAAATATTTGGAATTGGTATCTTCCAAAAGAATCTCTTTGAAAGTATCTTGTTGTCTAAATTATTAAGTTTCTGTTGATGATTCTTAAAAAATCAATCGAAACTTGGCAGGTGGTTTTATGCAGTTTTCCTCTCCTCTGGACAAACATCCAAGCAAATGCTGATGTGATAAAGTACTCGTGATATAGTACTTAAATGATACTTTAGCAGTATAGACATCTATTTTACCGGAGTTCTAAAATAAAAGGCATAATAAAATAGGGTTTAACGGCAGTGCTATGGAACTTAAATAAAGTAGCCTAACTAGATAATAATAATAAGACTAATACAAATATAAATAAATAATAAGACTAATAAGAATTCAAATCCAATTTTTTTAAAGAACGGGACGATAATTATTGCTAAATTAAAAAACAATATTAAAAAATTCCCAGTTTTCCAAAAAAAAAAAAATGAGTCCCTGAGATCAATTCTCTGTTCGAAGAGGTAATGAGATCCAGGCTTAAATATAGACACTGGACTTCGTAATTGAATTAATGGGCGTCTGTCAGCGAATCAATCATTCGTTATGTTTCTAGATTCGTCGAGTCGACAACTAATACGTCTTCCCTTCTATCTCTCTTTAATTCTCTATCATTCCACATTTCTGCATTTATCCCCTTCTTACTCTCGATTTCTCCCTCTTCTACTACTTACTGAATTTAATTTTCCAAAAATAACCAGCCCCTTCCACACAAACCATGGGTCGCTGCCACTGCGAGGCGCGAACTTTGTTTCAGGGTCAATCCATTTCCTGAATATCTCAGAGTTGTAGGGGATTTAGCGATTTTGCTGCAATTTTGTGAAAATTTAGTTTTAGGGGGGGGGGGGGGGCTGATTTTTATGGTCAAAAGCGCTTTCAAACATTTTCAAAATTCAGGGAGTTACAGGATTTTGAATTTTGAGACCCTGTTTTTTTAAAAACACCATATATTCTCAACCGCTAACTTATAGTTTTCATGATTTTTGTAGATGTTGCGTTTAATTTACGGGCATTTTTGGTTTCACTCAAAACCCCAAAAAATTCAAAAGGGGCTTAAAATAATTGTATATAATTATATATGACAATTTCTTTGAATAAAACGAATTTTGGTTGATTGAATAAAAAATTTGGTAGAGACAACCAAAATTTTTGCTTAATTTAACTAAATATTTCTTCTACCAAGAGATTTCGTTTCCATATAATAGCAATATTCTATGGTTGCACCAACATAAATATTGTTGATCCAACCAAATGGTTTTCTGAGTTTTGCACCCAGATGTTGAATTTTCAAGCCCAGCAGACGAATTTTCTACAAAACATTTAAATTTTCAACCTGAAAAATACCAATTTTCAAGAAAAAATGTAAAAGTTGATATATAAACCAAAAAAGATTTTAATTTTGAAGAAAAAGGAGTTTAATATAACCAAAAGACAAATTTGAGAAAAAATATGTTAATCTTAAACTAAAATAGATTATGTTTCAAACATACGGTTCCATTTTTAATAAAAAATTAATTTTCTGCAAAAAAGACGAATTTTCAACAAATTATATTAATTTTGAACAATGGATGTGACGCTGGTCTAAATTTTATTTGATTAATTTTTGGTTTATATCTTTTTTTCGTTTATTACAAATTTTAACTAACTAGCTGAATGTTTAAAGTAAAAAAGATCGATTTTGAACCAAAAATGGTGCAGTTAAACTTTAATTCTGGAGATTTAATTTATAATCAAAAAATGAATTTTCTGCAAAACAGAGTTAGTGTGTACCAAATGCTTGAGTTTTATACAAAACTGTCTATTTTTTAAACTAAAAAAACGAATTTTCTATAATTCAGTTGCATTTTCAACAAAAAATTTAATCTACAACCAACAAATTGAACTTTCAACGAAATTGATAAATTTTCAGTTTGAGAAATATTTTTTAATTCAAAAAAAAGAAGTTTAAAGTAAAAAAAATTATTTTTTAACTAAAAGAATAAACTTGCTAGAAGGTTGTTCAATTTTCAGCTAAGGAGTTAAATTTTTGAAAACAGTTCGATTCAACCCACAAAGATGAATTTTCAATCAACGGTACAGAAAGCGATACAAAAGTTGTCTGATAAAATAGTTGAATCTTCAATTAAAAAAAAATTGTTGATCATGAAAGAAACAAAATCTCAATGAAATTGTTTAATTATCAAACCAAAAAGATGAATTTTCAACAAAAGTTAAATTTTTTATCAAGAGGTATGAGTTTTTAACTAATTTGTTCATTTTTAACAAAATAATTCAATTTTTAAGCAAATAATTGAATTTTGATGTAAATAATACACATTTTTTATAAAAAATATTAATTCTTAACGAAAAGTTTGATGATAGAATCTTCAACTGAGAATAATGGACTATCATCCAAAAATTGTTGGATTTTCTTATTGGGTTCCATTATTTCACTTCGTATTTATGGGGAAAAATAAGAAAAAAAGGAAGTAGAATTTTAATTATTTCTATACTAAAAATAAAGTTTTTTAAAAAGCATTAGATTTCATTTTTAATACTTGTAAAATTTTATGACCCTGTTTTAACACTATTTTTTAAATGTGTGACTTTCCTCAAAACAATATTAAAATGTATGAAAAAGTAAACCCTTATTATAGGGTTGTGCATTTTTTTTATTTTTCCGCAGAAAATTGCAGCTATTTATAACTGTTTGTAAAAATTTGTAATTATTTAAAAACAAAATTGGAAAATTGTCGACAGTTTACAATATTATCAAATTTAAGGATTTCCAAAAAAGATAATTCTTGAAATAAAATTGTCCACATTATAAAATATCCAACACTGTAAAATTTTGGATACAGAAAAATGATCGAATTCTAAAATTCCGAAATCTAAACCATTAATAAATGGTTTCCATAATTAATAAATAATGACTTTTTGAATTCCCTATGTGTGCAAAAATTATAATAATTTTTTGTACTAAGTGCTAATAAAAAATTGAAAGTAAAAAATATTACTTCTATCAAAGTTATTATTTCTTGAAAATGAGCAAAAGTAGTATTTTTAGGATTTGATTAGTGTTTATATGAATTAATTTTTTTTAAATAATATGTATGATATGTCTTTAGTTCCTACCTGAGAAGAAATCTATAATTTCCTTAGCAAAAAGTTAAAATTTTTAAAAATATACATTTTTTTCAGTAATATATCGTTTTCAAATATAGACCATTCTTTAATCTGAACTGCCTATTAAAAATCATCTATAAATAAAAAAAAATCACTCATGGTTTAGAAAATCTTGGAGGATTTGATATTTTTATGAGTTGCTACATATAGTCTCTCTCAAAATGGATCATCCAATCTTAAAAGCTTCTTTTTAAAATATGATTTCAAAGTTATTACCCCCACTCAGGCAAATGAATGATCTTTATTCGGCCATATATCGTCGATAATTTATCGTATTTGTCTCAGAGCTAGGGTCGCTATCGTATAAAATTAGGCTTGCAGACGTAGGAGTCACTTTGCGTGAAATTCTGAAGCTGAACGTGCCTGACGAACGCGTTCGCGGATACCTCCCGCCCCTCTCAAGAGTGAAGCTAATAAATTTGCCGAAGAAAAAGATGGCTGGATGACAGATGCCTGATGCCTGATGTCTGACGTGGGATGCAGCACTGCTGAGGAAACGTTGAGCCAACTCAGTGTGCCGTGGGTTTTTGGGGACAGGGCGAGGGGGTGCGAACGGATGGCACATCAAAGAGAGTCACAGACCCGCAATGCGTTAGACATTTAATTGATGCCCACTGTTTATTGCCCTCCACTAACTTCTTGGTTTGCTTCCACTGTATGCGACGTTTCTCTCGAACTTTATTATTGTCTTTGAAATTTACTCTCAAAGAGGGAAAACCAATTAAATACGACCCTACTATAGATTCGTTATGAAATATTTATTAATTAAATTTTCTTTAAATATTTTGTATGTATTTAAAGTTGTCCAATACGAGATACGCTCACCATATTTATATTTTACTAGAATATTGTGGAAGTTCTTCAAATCTAGCCCATTTTCTTATCACTCCACCACCTCTCTCCTCTTCTATCCGATCCTATATGATCATCCTTTTTTGTATCGCTTTGCCTTCCCTACTCCTCCACTTCCTCCACGTTCCCTTCACATCGCTTCCCCTTCTTGCACTCATTCACCCACCCATACTCTCCTACTACACCTGTTTCCACCTCTAAACACCACTTCTCCACTTACTAATCACACATCACTCTTCCTCTCTACATCTCAACCCACACTTATTACTTCCTCTTCTATCACCTTCTCTACTTTAATCATTTCCTTTCTTCTACTCCTTCCCTGCTTCCACTTCCTCTATCCACCATTCTCCTTTTCCACTTTCCCTGCCCGGAAAAAGATCTGAATTCTATCCTGTCCTTACTATCTCATCTGATCCTATCCAATCCTGTATCTGCTCTCCCTGCCTTACGCTCTCTTTCCTACTTCTCCTCCCTTCAATTATTTCCCCTACTATACTGCCTTACCCTTACTTATCATCTCTCACTTTCCAATCCTTGTATACCACTTACCCTACCATATTTATCTCTCAAACGGCATACTCTAATACAGCAAACGTAGACGGTACACTTGTGCGAATTGTTTTTTTTCCAATGTTAATATTAAATATTTAAGATACTGAACGTATAATAAACATCTAGCATATATTACGCATATTTAAAAAATATATTTAATATAGTGTCTTAACAAAGTGAAAATTGATTCGTTGCGAATTCGCACCAGTGTCCCGTTTGAGGGTTATCCTTCAATCCTATCCAATTCTACATTATTACCCCCTTCCTAATTCTCCGTCTCTTACTTCTCCTTCCTTCAATTATTCCTTCTACTATACTGCCTGACCCTTACTTATCAATTGCCACGTTCAAATTCTGGCTTACCACTTCCCCTACCTTACTTATCAATCCATCACCTTCCCTCCTCCAAACACTCCTACTTTTAACTTCTGCCTCCCCTCCTTACGCTAACACCTTCTAATCCCTGAAATACTTCCCCTCCCCACATCACAACCATCACTTACTACTTCCCCAATCATAACCTTCCTTTTTATTATCCCTTCCCTATTTCTTCGTATTTCCCTTTTAGACTTTTCCTACATATAATTTTCCCTCGCCAACTGTCCCTCCAGGGAAAAAGTCCTCCTCTCCTCTTTAATTATATCTTGTACTCTACTATCTGATATAATCCTTTCCAATCTTACATCTTCACCCCCTCCCTCACTCACCCATTCCTACTTTTATCTCCAATTATTCTCCCCTTTCATACTGCCCCACTAGTAGTTCGCGTCTCCCACTTTATAAGCCTAAATTACCACTTCAACTACCATACTTCTCCTTCCATTACCTCCTCTCATCTAATCCCTTTATTACTAGCTTTCTCACACTTTCCCTCCCGAGAAAAAAGTAAGACGGACGAACGGCGTGGTTCAAAATTAAATTATTGTCAACTAATTAGTCTACATGTCACAAATTATTATAATGTTGAAACTATTGTTTTAAATTGAAACCATCTGCTTATTGCCATCCACTAATTGTTTGGTGTGCTTCCACTATATTCGAGTTTTTTTCCAACTTTATTATTGTTGTTAAGCGCGAAGTTATTAATCAAGTTGTTTAAATGTACTCTATCTGGTAGTCACTCCTCCTCCCTCCACTCCTCTTCAGTCCTATCCTGTCGTGTCCTATGCTGTCCTATCCGATCCTGTACTATCATCCCCTTCATCACTTTGCATTCCCTACTCCTCCACTCTCAACATTTTTCCTTCCCGGTACTTCCCTTTTCCTAATTCACTGAATCCTTCCCTTTACATCACCTCCCATACTTTAATCCTTTCCCTACTTATTTATTTCTTCCACTCCCCCTACTTACAATTGCTCCTCCTCGTCTTTCCGTTCCAAAAAAAAGTACGACGGACTCAGTGGGTCAAAGAAACGTCCGTGGAAAAATTTATTATCAGAAAAAAATTGATATCCAATATAAACCATTTTTTTAAAATTTAATCTAAAAAAAGTCCGCATCAAATATTATGGCCGATTTTTTATAAATATTTAAATTACTTTTGTATTTAATAACAAAAATTAAAAATTAAATAGTTTTGATAATGAGGTCTTTAGTTTAATTCATGAAAGTTAATAGATAATTTATTATTTTAGAAAGAAATATAATAAAAACTTATTCATATCTCATATTTAAGATGGAAGAAATCACCTTCTTCCTACGGAATCAATGATATGTTAAATGAAAATGAAACCTTACAACCATATTTTCGGTCATCTAAAACTTTATTTAAAATAATTTAAAAATGGTATAAATCCCAGATTTTTCCGTTCATCTCCCCAATAAAAAACTGAAATTTTTTACATTGATGGGCTCAGAAATAAAAAATGGGGATCCCACTTGGAATAGAACAAACAAAAATACAAATTTTAATATCTGGCTGAGTTCAATAAAATCTCGCATCAGGAAATCTTGAATATTTGTTAGTTAATGATTACCTACTGTAGGATAATTATTTGCTGCAGTTTCGTCTCCCCCACTCTTACCTCTTCTTTAGAAAATAATTATTTTGGTTCGATGTTTTTTTATCAACACAAAATAAACCTTTACTGACCAATTTATTTTGATAAATTCCTTTTTGCCTCTTGTGCCAAAATTAAAAACATCGAACGTGCTTGAATTGACTAGAATAATGTGACATATCCGACTTCTCCTAAATTTAGATAATTTTTCGTAATAAGAAATGCAGCCATATTTTAATATACCAGGAAATATTGGACAGATTTAATCATTTATTTACAGCTCGTCTAATGTCTATATATATATATATATATATATAGCTGAAAAGTCCACTATTATATTTTTTATTGAGCATTCGTCTATTTTGGTTATAAATTATACCACACTGAAAGAAATGATTAGTTGAGCCAACTATTTATGATACTGCTACTTTATTAGTTGTCACTACTATTTTATTAATGGGTACAACAATTTCATTAGTTGCAGCTACTATTCAGTTAGTAACAGCAACTAATTAAATGGTTGTCCCAACTAAAAAATAGCAGTGTCACATCTTACAAACTAAATATTTGGCCCAACTAACAATTTTTTTCAGTAAATTTGGTTGAAAACTTTAACCATTTTGCTGAAAATTCAACTCTTGTTTAAAATTTACCTTTTCGGGTTCATTGTTTGAGAATTCACTTTTTTTGATATTACAGTTATTACTTCTTTGAAAATTGATCAATTTGGTTAAGACGTTTTTTTTCGTTGAAAATTCAATTTTCTTGGTGAAAATTATAAATTTTTCGTTGCAAATTAACTTTTGTGGTTGAAAATTCATATTTTTGTTTGGAAAATTCGCCTTTTCGGGTTGAAAATCGAAATATTTTATTAAAAGGTTCAACTATGTAGTTGGAAATTAACTTCTTTGTTCAAAATTGATGTTTTCTAGTAAATAATTCAACTATCCAGTTGAAAATGTAAATTTTTGGGTGAAAAGTCGTATTTTTGAATTGAAAATTCAACTATTTTGGTAGAAAATTAATTTTTTCTGACTAAAAATGAAACTTTGTGTTAAAAAATACAAACTATTTGGTTATAAATTCAACTATTTGATTGAAAATTTACTTTATTGTTAAAATTTCATATTTTCAAGATAAAAATTTACCTATTTAGTTAAGGACCCAAATTTTTTTCGAAGATTCGTCTTTTTATGTTTGAAATTCAACTATTTAGTTGAAAATAGACTATTTTTTTGAAATACTTTTTAGTAAAAGCTTTATCTTCTTAGTTCCTTACGTTGAATTTAACTCGGTTTTTATTTAAAATCAAAATTTCTTATGTTTAAAAAATATTAACCAAACCATTTTTTGTTAAGATTTCATCTTTTTTGGTAGAAACTTCAACTATTTAGTTGAAAATTCACTTTTTTGTTGAAAAATTATCTTTCGTTTTTAAATATTATTCATCTTGGTTTATTCATTTAAATTGAACCAAATAACAATTTTTTTTGTTTGAATTAGAAACCAAACATTTTTTGTTAGTAATCCATCTTTTTTGGTAGAAAATTCAACTATTTAGTTGAAAATCAACTACTTTCTTGAAGAATTTTCTTTTTTTTGTTTTGTTTTGTTTAAAATGAATCTTCTTTGTTCATTTAATCAAAATTCAATCCGGGTTTTATTATAAATAAAAATTTATTTTGTTTTAAATATCAAACAAAATTTTTTTGTTAATAACTCATGTTTTTTGGTTGATAATTAACTGTTTTTTGGAAGAATTATCTTTGTTGGTGTTGATAAAAAATTAATCTTTATGGTTCATTTAGTTGAATTAAACATGGTTTTAATTTGAAATAAAAATTTCTTTTGTTTGAAATATCAACCAACCTTTTTTGTTAAGAATTCATCATTTTTGGTTAAAAATTCAACTAATTGGTTGAAAGTTGAACCACTTTGTTGCAAACGTACCATTTAAGTTAAAAAATTTTTTTTTTTGGAAGTTTGACTATTTTGATTAAAGTTCGTACTTGTTGTTGTTAAAAATAATTTTTTTTTAAAATGAAATTGTAAGTATTCCATTTTTTTCTGTTCCAAAATTAATATTTTGAAATAATAATATAACCATTCTATTTTTGTTCAAGAATTGATCTCTTTGTTGGAAAATTCATATTTTTTACGAAAATCCATCTTTTTTGTCGAAAATTTGATATTTTACTTGAGGTGTTAGGAACGTAAAGAGTTTTAAATAGAATTTAATACATTACACACATTAATTTAATTTAAAAGAATTTATTCCCCTATTTTTGAAATTTTTTCCTGATTTCCCCTTATTGGCTTTCTCTTTCAAGGAGGGGA
>JAWWLR010000148.1:19316579-19333186 GCA_035041075.1 Acraspis erinacei | reverse complement strand
TGGCTAAAACTGTTCAAATCATGCATTTGTTTAAATTATTTGCTGATAAAGTTAACAAATAAAATCGGATACCACATTGTCATTATCACATTTCACTTCATTACTCTGAAAGAGCCATTTCGATGCATAAATAGACTTCACAAAAACATAATTCATCATACTGGTTATTTGTTTGTAACAAATAACTGGACATGTTAATAAATTTTTTTATCTTTCACCTATTCCGCCAAGAGATGCTAGTAACTGAAAATAACCTCGACACGCACTAAGTCAGCGTCAAAAGTACGCGACCCTCATTTTGAGCGCTTGCAACTCATTCAAAAAAATCGCAGACAATTCTAGCCAGATACACGTGAAAGCTTAAAGTCTCTCGAATTGAACGATATGTATATTGTTGTTTTACAATGATTTTTAAGGTAGCGCTGATGTAAAACGTGCAGAAAAACAAGGTTTTAGAGGGTCTGTTTTTATGCCTCGGCTTTCGAAGGCTTCCCAAAACTGGCTGGATATCTTAGAAATAGTGAAAAAATGCATAGACGCTCCTTAAGGTGTCTAGAATGTAATGCAGTTTTCCAAATTTCGAAATATGAAATTGTTTACTAATTACAGATCGTTTTCCACACACATATCGTTTTCGAAACAAATAATGATAGGAAGTTGGTTTATGATTTAAAATGGGCAGTTATCAATATTTCGCGAGATAATCCTTTGCGAATATTTGAGAATTTAATGAGAGTATCCATCCTATTAAAAATGTTAGAAAAAAAGTATCAATTTCACAACAATAGGTACCTCAGAAGCAAGGGAATACCATGTCCCTGCCTTTTTCCCTCTCAACTATAGATCTGTGGATGAGCCGGTATCCCCTTCCTTCTGAGATACCTATTGCTGTGAAATAGATTTTTTTCCAACACATTTAATATAAAATTTTGAAATATTTAATAGCGAAATGGTCCTAAAATGTTGATTATTTAAATTTGAAACAACAATATATTGAAATTCAAAATTAGAAAGCTCTAAAAATTAATCTAAAAATTAATTTAAGAAAAAACTTTAGTTTCAAGGCCTCAAAGATTGAACTGTTTTAGAATGGCACATTCAAAATATGATTGTGAATTAAAATTATAGACATTTTAAAGACATTTAAAAGGAGTGGATATTGTTTTTTTTTATTTAGAGATGTGATTTTGTTAAATCAAAATTCACTGTCATTTTAACCATCCAAAATTGCAGAATTTTAAATAAGGGGAGAAATATTGTTGAAAGTTTCAAGAATTACAAAATACGCAAATTATGAAATACGGGAAATATCCTCGTTTAATGTTTCATTCCCGGCTTTATCCCGGTTTTCCTCCGGTGCCAATTTCTCCCGGCTTTTCCCGATTCTCCCGGGTTAGTGGCCACCCTGCATCTTGACTATTTATCCATAACATCTGGATAACGAACCCTATACTTTTCTTTGTACTTTACTTACTTGTACTTGTAGTTGCACTGGAAACCGAGTAAGTCGAATTTTAGATAAAACCAATACCTTCTCATTAGGACGAGAATGTAAAAAATTAAATAATTCCATATACGTTGGATAAAAAGAAAACGTAGAAAAAATCGATTTTTCGATTGAATAAACAAAATTCCCGGTCCTAAATAAAATTCCCGGGTTTTGCCTGGTTTTTCCACGATCAAATAAAATTCCCGGGGATTTCCCGGTTCGCTAGACACCCTGAATAGGGGAAATTCCCCCCAAAAATTTAAATATTGCCTAAAGCTTTGTGAAAACAGATACTCATTATTTAGGGAAAGCCCCCTAAACTTTTTTGGAATATGAAACAAAAAGTGTTGAACTTTCCCTGAAATAAAAATGGAAATTTAGATCTAATCATTTGAGTTTTGTTTAGGAAATACAATACACATTATACTAACTAGTACGTTCATTATTCGATTCTCAAAAACAGTTGCTATGGCGATTCGGGATAACGCCAGACTTTCCTTTTGGAGAGTCTTTAATATTAATTCTTTTAGATCTCTAATCCTCTTCGTCGTATCCATAGATACAATAATTGTAATGTGCGGTTCAAAATTGTTGCAAGGAACATAAATAAGTCTCCACTGTACCTCGTCGTCCATCATAGTGTTCATCGAAACGATATATTTTCAGACAATGCAAACGATCTGGTAAATCAACCATATAAGAAATTACAAATAAATAAACTACTAATATACGTTCACAGATAATTGGGGGGAAATTCTAGAACAGATCATATAGATGAGTTTGTGACATAATTTTACCAATATTGGATAGTGAGGTATCGGTATTCAGTTTGCCTAATGCTACATTTCATTATGTAAGGGGGGTCAACAAATATATGACCATTTTTTGGACATTTCTATCTGGAACGCCCCCCCCCCATTACATAACGTACATGAATGTCTCAAAATAGTTGAATTTGAAATTCTCGAACATGAATTTTCAACAAAATGGTCGAATTTTCAAACAAAGAATATCCACATTTTCATAAAAAATCAATGTTACATCAAAAAACTAATTTTCTACCAAAAGAAAAATTGCCTACCTAAAGACAAATTTTAAACCAGTTGGATTAACACTCAAACGGCACACTAGTGCGAATTCGCAACTTAAAACATTTTAAATGGTTGCTATTTTTTCTATAACTATTTTCAAGATTTCTCTCCAGCATGTAAACCATCTCCATAACTCTTCAAATACACTAAGTGTAAACAAATATTTATTAGCCTGTGAGAAGACAAGTAATTCACTTGAAAGTTTTAAGTGGTGCAAATTCGCACTAGTGTGTCGTTAGAACATGTCCAGTCGTGTTTTATGAAAAATCGTAAAACGTTATTGCTGTGCCTGAAACAATATATTTGATGAAATGATAAGTTAATTTATTCATAACCATGTCTATGAATAAAAAAATGAAACTCTAAATTTTATTGATATCATAATTTCTTTTTATTTAAAAAAATATTACTTTATTGTTACTATTGGTTGTGAATAATGGGCATTTTTTATTTAATCCAAAATAACATCTTTGTACTTCAGATTTTTTTTTAATATATTTTAATGTATTTTCAAATTTTCAATATAATAAAACTGAACTAAAATTATACATTGTAAACAATTTTTAATTAATTTTAATGAAATTAATTTAAAAAATTGCTTTTCGGCATAACTATTTGCCTTAAATTTAGCTAACAATTTAAGAAGATTCATTTATTCACGCCCACCAGAGCATTTAGACTCTGAATTATTGATCATAATTCTTCTAATTGAATTTAAAGAAAAGAATGATCAATAAATATTAATTTTCATTTAAATTTTGATACCCCATGGAAAATAAGATTTGGGGAAAATTAAACATTATTTAGATTTTATTTTAATAGGTTAATTTTAAGTTTTTAAGATTTCAAAATATGTGGAACAAAACTCTGAAAGATTATAAAACAATTTTTTCGGATTAAATTTTTTTTTATTTGTAGAAGTTCCAGTAGTTTCTAAAAGAACTGAAAATAATTAAAATCTTAGGATGATTCAGACAAAATTAAAATGATATGTAAACTTTTTAAGATTTCAAAGACAAAATGAAAAGCCTTTTAAGAATTTTTAAAAGTTTTAAGAGAATAATAAAATTATCTCCAGATTGATGGATAAATTTAAAATGATTTCTTTATTTTGAAAAAGGGATTTTAAAAGAAAATTGGATCAGAATTACAAAATTTAACAATTCTATTATGCTTCGTAAATATTTAGAGTATTCAAACAATTCAAACTTACTTTAAAACATTCGAAAAGTTTTATTTTTTTTAATGTAGAGTGTTGACGATTTGCAAAAAAGCAGATAAACTAAAATAACGAACGGTTTCAATAGAATGAAAACATTTTCTTTAGATTCCCAGAAAAATGTTTAATAATTGTTTATTTTGAAAAATTAACTCTAGGAATATTCTAAAAGATTTCACAGTATTTCTAAA
Source organism: Acraspis erinacei (assembly GCA_035041075.1). Classification (NCBI taxonomy): domain Eukaryota; kingdom Metazoa; phylum Arthropoda; class Insecta; order Hymenoptera; family Cynipidae; genus Acraspis; species Acraspis erinacei. Next base: position 19,329,196 of record JAWWLR010000148.1, on the reverse strand, counting down.
AATATTCAAAAAAGTTTTTTTGTTTTTAAAAAATTTTTAAATAAATTCGAAAAATTTAAAAAGATATTTGAACCGTTTAGAAGTCCTTAAAAGGTAAAAAAATGGTTAATTTATAAATAAATAAATATATATATATATAATATTATATTTATATATATATTAAAAAATACATTTTTTACAAATTTGTAAAAAGAAGCTTTTTATGAATTTAGAAAGATTTTGAGAGATATAAACAATATTCTCTAGATTGTTAAGAAAATTTAGTTATTTTCAGGAAGGTTTTTGGACAATTTTTTGTTTATTTTTCAGAATTTTGTTAAAATTAGTATACAAAAATTGCAAGCTTAAAAATAAATTAAAATTATACATTCTAAACAAACTTAATTAATTTCTAAGATTTCATTTTAAAATTTGCTTTCAGGCATAGCTATTTTCAAGAAATTTAGCTTAAGATTTAAGACGAAAAGGGAATTTTTATTATACTTGTTTTTACATGAAACATGAACTTAAGTTATTTCATGCTAAAAATAAATTTTATTTAAGCTTTTTTATAAAATACTTCATAAGAAAATACCGAAAATTTGAAACATTGGGGAAAACGCTTAACGTAATTTTATCGCATTGGGATGTTTTTTTCATGAAAAAACATCTATTTAAATAAAGAATCTAATTACTTTCTTTTTAATACCTTTCATTTATTTAATTAAGATTTTTTTAATATCTAGTTTTCAACACCTTTTTTGATAACAATTTTTTTTATGACTTAATATAATTTTCATTAAATTTAAGCTACTTTAACGGATTGGGCGACAAATTTTACCCCAAAATCATATATTTATACGTATATTTTGAATATTATTTTCACCTTCAAATCTCAAAATGAAATTAAACAATCCCAATTCGCACCAGTGTGCTGGGCACGCACGCTGGTTTGAAGTGTGCCGCTTGCGGGTTAAACACAAAAAATATTTGGAACAAGATAATTGAATCCTAAAGGAAAAAAATTAATGTACAGCCGATTAGTGGCACTTTCAACCATTAATTGAATTTTAAACTAGAAAAGGTGAATTTTCAATTAAAAATACCAATTTGCAACCAAAAAAGAAATAGTTACATTTTTAGTTAAAAGAAATATTTTTCAAACAAAAAAAAAGATTTTTAAACAATGTACTTTAATTTAAAAACTAATTAATCAATTTTTACTAAAACGGCAAATCTTTAAAGAAAAATGAATTTTCAGCGAGAGTTCAACATTTAACTCAAAAGATAATTTTTTTACACAAGAATACTAATTTCCTAAAAGTGGAATTGTTAGATTTTCAACCAAAAAAATGAAGTTGTAAGCAAAAAATATCGCTGAATTCTGAAAAAAAAGTATAAAAATGGACTTTTCAACCAAAATTTATTATTGTTACTTTATCGTTGGAGGGCCATCTTTTTCAAACTTTGTTCAAATTTATCATCAGGAAAAGTACTAATAACGTTACTTCAGCATATACACTGCATCAGAAAAAACTGGTATTTCAGGTGAATACGTAAAATAAGTTTATCAAAGTAAAATTATATAATCATTCACACAATGAAACTTTAATTTTGTAAGAATACATTTTAATTTAAGTACAAATTTCAATATGAAAAAGATACATATCTTTATGTATAAAACAGGTAATTAAAAACCCTTTATTTCTTTATAAATCCTTCGTATTAATTTATCTTATGAATTGAGAGAATATTTGAAAACTCTGAAGATAGAATCGAATTAATAATTAGTTATTTAAGTTCTCGTTTTATCATATTTTACAATATTTGAGAATAAAATAAACAATTTAGCATGCATTTGTTATAAATTGTTACCGAGAACGAGAAATTATTTGTTTTAAATTTTTACATTGATTAAAAAAATTAAATGAAGTTTTGCTCTGTGAATTTGGTACCATTCTTTACCTCTCAATACTAAACGATTAAAAGCATAATCGCATTTACCGAGTCATCCCAAGTTTCATGTTTGTTTTTATCTTGATTCTAATTAAATAAGAATTTATAAGAAAATATTTTTATAAACTAATATTAATATACCTGTATAATTTTTCTTTGTGATAGGATAATTGCTTTATGCGGGGGGGGGGGGGCAATTTCAAACATTTCCATAAGACATTATTTTTCCTAGATACGCCACTGGAACTAGTCAATAAAAAATTACACTTGTTTTTTTCTGGAAAAAAAAAACCAAAACCGGTCATTTTTCCTAGATATGCCACTCGAACTAGTTAATAAAATAAATTAAACTCGTTCTTTTCTTGAAAAATAATAACCAAAAAAAAATTAACTAAAAAATTAGTTAGAAATATAACTTTTTTTATGTTCTCCTTATACTTGCATACAGAAAAAAAGTCTGAAGATTGAGAAATTATTATAAAATTAATTATTTCACTAAGATTAAAAATTTAGAAGCTTTGAAACTTGCATTTGAAAACAGTATTAAACTTATAAACAAGAATTGAGAAACTCTAAAGCTACCCTTTCCTTAAAGCACAAATAAATCATTTAAAATCATGAAAGCCATGGAAGTGTAACATGTGACGATGCTAACCTAAAAATTCAAGAATTGCAGAAAACAGTCACACTTACCTTATATACCAATTTCTACATACGCCTTTGAAACTTCGGTATCGTAATATTTTTATAAGCTGCTTTGGTATGTATTTTGAATATTTTTTTAAATTTAAATCAATTAATCAACTAAATCCTACAAACAGGAATAACACAGCGAAAAAGCAGTCTTGCTTTTTTCAGTCCTGTCTTTAAAGTTTAACGTTTTCATGTTGGACATTGTCTTTTTGCAGGGCTGCCATTTCAACATGCGCGATCTGTTCTGGTCCCAGTTCTGCGAAATTTTAAATTTGATAAATCAAAAATAGCTTTTACAATAAAAATTATTAATACAAGTTTATAGTTAATTTGTAAAATAAAGTAAAAGAGTGATTCATTAAGTTTGAAGAGGAAAAATTTAATATTTTAATTACTGGTCACTTTTTCTTGCGTAGTTCTGAATTTTACGAACATTACATTATTTTCTGACATTATTGTCTACTGAAAAAAATCAAATTACGTGTTTTGATAACTTTCTCTATTTTTTTACCAAAAAGTAGAATTCGCAACTAATCAAGATAAATTTTGTACCAAAAATGGCATAAATCAATTTTAAATCATGAATGAAATAGTTAAATTTTCAACCAAAATTACGAATAGTGTAATTTTCAGTTAAAAAAAATTGAATTTCAAAAAATATATACAATTTGCAACAAAAGAAGTGAATTTTCAACTAAAACGAAAACAGTTTTAACAAAAATCGGAATATTTAAATTTCCTGTTAAAAAAAATAGTTTTTACAAAAAAATCGAATATTCAAATAGAATAATTGCATTTTCAGCCTTAGAGATGATTTTTCAAATAATGTAATGAATCTTCAACCAAAGAAATTACTTTTTAACACATCAGTATAATTTTGAACCAAAAAGGAGATTTTCAACAAAAAATGGTATAGTTGATATTAATTTACAAAAATATATTTTTTAACAAAGTAGTTGAACTTTTACCCAAAGAAATGAATTTTTGAACGAAATAAATCAACTTGCGAACAAGAGGAACAATTTTCTAAAGAAAAAGTCAATGTTCAAACACATAGTTGAATGTTTAACTAATATATCAATTTTGTAAGAAAAGAAACCCGAATTAAAAAAAAAAAACTAGTTAAACTTTCCAATCCAACGAGATGACATTTCAATAAAATACATGAATGTTCATCCAAATGGTTTACTTTAAAACAAACAGAGGCGAATTTTTAACAAAACATATAAAATGTAATAGTTGATATTTCAACCAAAAAATATTTTAACGTAAAAGCCGTCGAATTTAACCAAAAAGGACGAATTTTCAACGAATCATGTAATTTTTCAAATAAAAAAGAATAAGTTTTTAACCAAAAATAAAACAAAAAATAAAAGACAAATTTTCAACAAAAGAGAAGAAATTTCAACCCACTAACTTTTTATCAAAAGCAGTTGAATTCAACAAACAAAAGAAGATGACGATTTTTTTCAAGAGTTGGTTTTTTAATTTAAAAATACGCTTGTTTTTATTCTTCGCTATACAAAAATAGAACGTCTTTTCATTAAAGAATAATGTATAAGATAATGTAATAAGATATTTTTAAAGGTCCGAGTAGCTCGTTTAAATTTTGAAGGCTTTAAAACATCCTTTCCGAAATTGAAATAAGAATACGATAAAAAATAACAATCAGAGGGGCTGAAATTGAAATAAGAATGCGATCATAAATAACAAGTAGCTTTAGAGAGATTACAGGTTTGGCACCTTCATAAAGTCGTAAAGCGACCCTGCTTAAAAGGACCCAAATCTGTCAGTCTTTCTCGGAGACAAAAATGTTTCAAATCGACTCTGATAATACCTTAAATGGGCCAGGCCTTTTCGCCAGAAATAACTCTGAGATTTCTATCGGTAGGGTCAGGTTTTGCAAAATCTGTACTGCGGAATTTGCACGCAGCAAATACCCAACGTACAGGAAGCATATAATTATAATTGCTTCCAAAATATTGATATAGAAAACTTGTTCATTGTGGAGAATGTTGTGACCCCAAGTAAAAAATGTGAGAAGAATTTTCAGCAATATGGTTAGTTTTGAGGTTATGTACTTATTGAATTTGCAATGTTGATTCAGAAGTTTGTATACATATAATTATCCATGTGTTACAACGTACAATATAAAATTGATAAATCCTTATATTACTTATCTTCGAGACTATTCAATCACACTAAATTAATGAATAGAACGTTTGTATTGGAACGAATCGAACTACGTTACCGAACCTCTCAAACTGAATTGGCGATTACGTCTGCTATATACAATATACAGCAATGCCAGTTCTTAATTATTTTGTAAACAATTTTTTGTCGATAATAAATTTCAATTTATTCCAAATACTTTGCTTTTATCATTACAAATAATGATTTAATCTTTTTCAAATAAAATTTACATTTAAAACTTCCCGCCATTAGGAACATTTTCCGGCTTCGGAAAATCGAGGTCAAAACAGATTAATAGTCTGCTGGCTGTTAATTGACCAACCAACAGAAGGTGTAAAAGAGCCTTTATAATCAAAGCTTGAAGCGTCTTCTATGGAAACAAGTTCTTATCTTATTCAGAAAAGCGGAACTAGAACTGATATGCCTCCTTCGCCTTCTGGTTACTACCTTCAGGGATGATGAGTATCATATTGCAAGAATTTAATGACATATTATAAGTAAATAACAAAATTATATAGATTTAATAAATATACAAAATAATTCAAAAAATTTCGCATTCACTTTTTTGTGTCTCTTATTGAAAATAAACTAAATTATATTCATGGAATGAACCCACGTTTCGGAGAGCATGGGAAGAAGATTAAAGGAGCATGTATGGAGGATTTACAGAGCATTCGGGGAGAATTTAAAGAGCATTCGGGGAGGATTTAAAGAGTATGGGAAAAGGATTTTGAGAGAACGAGGCGAGGATTTGAGGAGCATGTGGTTAGGCTTGAGAGAGGTTGGAGCGAGGATGGAGGGAGCAGGAACAGAGTTTGAAAAGAGCACTAGGAGAGGTTGACATGAAGGTATCAACGTTTTAACAAGTGCTCGTTTTTCCTCGAAAACGCTCGAAAATTGCGAATTCGGAAATAAGTTGGCTTCCGCGAGCATTAGATAGGTTTTAGCGAGCACTTATGATATATTAAATATTTTTTCGAAACCTCGGCACGTGCTCGTGCAATACTCTAAAATCATCAGCGCGAACTCGTTTTGGCAGACAACTAGGAGAGCATGGAGGGAGTTTTAGGATATTGCCTCCGGATGCCTCTATTAAATTTTATAATTTTTTTATGCTTCTGAACTGAAATGAGTATCTAAATTCAGTTTTTAAAATTATGAATAAATAGTTTCAATTTTTAGAAATTAGTTTGGAAGGTTATCAATAAATTAAACCTATAGAAATGCTGTTTTTATTTCAAGAACATATAATATAAAAATTATTCGAATGATTTATGGAAAATGATTATTAATTGCTTCGTATGTGTTGAACTGATTAACTGTTAATTTACTCTATTAAAACTTATAATTTCTGTAATTTGTTTAAAATTCTATTAAGAAATCAAATTTTGAGATATGAAAGCTCAAATTTGAAAAAACATATTAAGTATAGATTATTTGAAAGCTTCAGTGAAAGTTACAGTTCAATTCTTCTCCTATTATGAAACAATTAATTATATGATTATATAATTGAATATAATTTTCATAATAAAAGTTTATTTATAATAAAACATCCCTATTTTAATGACCTAATTTTTCAAATGATTCTGATTTTGTGAAATGAGTATCTACACTCAATTTTTAAATTTATATGTATATAAGTTGTACTTTTTTCTGAAATTAGCATCAAAATCAAATTTTCAAAAATGAAAGTGAAAATAGAAAATAAAAAGTAGCACAAAAATTATATCAATGTCTAAATGAAAATTATAGTCAAGTTTATGTAATTTACTATTGTCCAGAGTTAGTAGAATAAAGTTTTGTGCATGGTTAAAATACCTCCAATCCATTTACATTATTTTTGTAAATTTTTGAGATGTGAAATGAGCATCTGAATTCTGATTTTGAAATCATATGCGAAAATATTTTGATTTTTCCTGGAATAGTTTAAAATGTTGTAACTAACTCAAATTTTCTGAAAAATTTAGAATCAAAATTAATAGGATGATTCACTGAAAATAATTCTTTATGGCTTCTTATTTTATAAACTGGTTAATTAATTATTACCTGATTCATTTGATTAATATATTAAATAACACAAAGATTTAATTTTTTCCCTATATATCAACTAAAATTAATTATTTATTTTCAGGTCATCTGATAGAAGATTAGAAGAGAAGATTAGAAGATTAAAGAATTTTCAATTGTGAGCCATTAACGTTTAGTCATTCTAAAAATGTTGAAAATGTTATGATTTAAAGTTGGAAGATTTAAGAATGGACGAATTCATCTAGTCGCCAGAACATCTAGTTGCCAGGACATCTGATCGCCAGGACAGCTACTTTCCAAGGCAGTAGTCGCTGGGACATCTAGTATTCAGGTGGAGTCTCCAGCAATTTTATTCGCCAAAACTTGATGTTCTAAATCATAACAAAATAGAACATAAACAACTGAAAAACGCCGCAGCGATTCAAATTGGATATCCCGGCGACTAGATGTCCTGGTGACCAAATTTCCTGGTGACTAGACGTGCTGGCGACCAGATGTCCTGGCGACCAGACGTTCTGGCGACCGTAAAAAAAAAATATTTTTTTACACTAAGAGGTGAATATTATCTTCAGGGGTAGTTTAGGTGAAGTGTTGGGACAACTGGTTGCCCGAGCATCTAATTAGCCCTGCAGGACTTGCGAAAATTCATATATACACATTTTTTCGAGTTTTACAGGGATGAGTTAATATTCATACGATTATTAACTTCTTTAAATCTATTAAAAATATTCTATTAAACATAATTTTATAATTTTTATTAGTTTACAAAAAACTCGATAGTAAGTGAAGTCAGTTTGTTTTGTAGAGCTTATACCTTTCTTTTTGTATCAGCTTTATTCTTCACACTCGGAAACGAGCTGTGGTGGGACACTGAAAATAACCCCCTTTGTTTTTGCCTCAACTAAAGTTTCTTACTGTAAAAAATCGCTGTAAGTAATTTAATAACTTTTAGACTAATTCTATTTTTTATAATAATTCTATTTTTTAGAATGAATATAAAATGCTTATAAGTCAGATACCCCGGGGGAATTTTAATAATTACACTCAGTCGACGACTTTCAGTAGTTTCTTCTATTACCTCCAGCGCCGAGAACTAATTAAAATTTTTTCTTTGAAAATTCTATCCTTTGTGACTATTTTTTAATTAAATTTGAATTGTCAATAAAGATTGCGAAAGATTTTAAGGTAGATTTGGTGTCGAAAATCAGATATCTGAAAGCAAAAAGTTTTCGATGATTTTAACTATTGAAATTATATGATTAGTCCTGCATTATGAAACAAAAACAGTTTCTTGTTCATAAGAAGAGCTTGAAACTCACAAATAATAATCATTTTAAAAATAATTATTGTTATTGAATTTTTTGTTCTGTCGCTTCCTAGTAACTTTTTAAAATGGTTGAATTTTAATTAATACTGGATAATTTTTTGAGAAAAACTTTCCTTACAACTCTTCTGTATCCAATTTTAAAAATAAGTACATAATTCTGAAATAATATTATTTTTTTAAAAGAAGTTTTCTCCTCAAAAAATTGTTTTAAAGACTGTAGCCATTTAAAAATTTAATTTCAACATTCAAAACTTTAGAGGTATAGAGACATTTTCTCCCGAAAATCATTTCTAATCAATTCAAAGGATATTTATGATTATTTTAATTTTCTTAAGATTAACGTATACAAATTTTGAATAATTTTTCATTCATTTTTCTTTTATTGAACAGACACCCTGAGTAAAACTATAGCGGTTTGACAAAATTAATTTTGTGAGAATACATAAAAAGATTTCGAAAAGCATGAAATGATTTTCATAAGATAAGCTTTTTGAAATTCTTAAAATTTTTCCAGAAAAGGAGCCATTTTGGAATCTCCTGGGAAAATTTAAAAAGATATTTCATTTAAAACATGAGATTTAAAGGAATTTGCAGCAAATTTCAAAATGTTTAAAATGATATCCTGAAATTCCAAAAAGAATTAAATAGTTTTCAAAAGAATTAAAAAAATTTAATTCCTTGAAAAATTTCAAATGGTTTTTTATTTTTAAAAAAATAATTTTTGAACAAAATTCAAAGAGAAGAAAATAAGAAAATTTGATTTTATCAACAAATCTCCTCTCCACAAAAATGTAAAAGTCGACTTTTTGCATTTTTATTCAAATTTTCACCTTGCCAATTTTACAAATTAAAACTTTTGCTAACAAATTGCGAAAGAGGAGTGTAAAACTGAAAAGAAACCGAGTCGCAAAAAATGGAAAATCTTAACAATGTCGTGAAGGATCCTGCCTAGAACTTCCTAGTCCACTTGTCCTAGCTTAAACCCAAAAAGATAATTTCCTTCATTCCCAAAATTTGGTTCACAAAATCTTCTATAAAATAAAGAAGATTTATTGCATCAACTTTGTTCCCTCGTTTGCCTAGTTATAATTTATGGTGTCTAAAGTTGGCGGAGTATATCCTCCAGGTGGCCGGGAAAAGTGGGGAAGGGGATCGGTACTTGTCATCTCTTGGCCTCTTGCTGAAACTTTACAGGGACTCGATATCGTCGGTTGGGTAGTCTTTAGAGGATAGCATCCTTAATACCACGACCATTTTCAGGATTTCGAGGTCGACTCTAGTGTGTTGACTTACAAATCCTCAGATTTAAAGGATTTAAACCACTGGCATCTTTCTAAGAAAGACTTTTGCGAGCTTGGATAGCTATCGTCGTATTTTTTAGAACTTTTATTTTCTGAAGTCTTTAAAGTTTTCAAAATGTAACTCCCTGAACCAAATGTAGTGAACAGGGCTTTAGACAGATTATCTAATTATAACATTTTTTCAAGAATCGGTATTATCATCAGAGAATAACAGAATTTTTTAACGTGTTTACAGACTAGATGGAGCTATGATTTAAAAAAAATTTAATGAATTTTTTGTTGAAAAAAGATGTTCTCCTTTCACTCCGCTGGGAGTCCAGCCACAGAATTTCGGATTAGATTTCGGGTGCTTTACCATTAAGCTACTAGAGAGATCGAGAGGAGAATCCTTTATAAGAAATACAGGCATTATTATTCCAGGTGTTAAAACTCAATTTTCTCAAGGAATTTGGATTATCAATAGAGAATGACAGAATTTAGTAACTTCTTTACAGACTAGATGAAGCTATGAATTAAATACATGTTAATTAATTATTTTTTCCAGAAAGAAGATCTCCTTTCGCTCTTCTGGGAATCGAACCACAGGAACTTTTAATTGCAGTTCAAGTGCTATCCCATTAAGCTAACCGAGAGCTTAAGAGAAGAATCCTTTTTAGAAATACACGCATTATTATACCAGGTATTAAAAGCCTAATTTTAAGCAATATGTATTATTATCTTAAAATAATAAAACTTTATCAATGTCTTTACAGGCTAGATGGAACTATGAACTAAATTTTTTTAATTCAATTTTTTGAGAAAAATATCTTTTCCTTTCACTCCTCTAGGAATCGAACCACAGAATTTCCGATTACAGTTCGGGTGCTTTACCATTAAGCTACTAGAGAGATCGAGAGGGGAATTCTTTATAAGAAGTACGGGCATTATTATTCCAGGTGTTAAAAGTCAATTTTTTCAAGGAATTTGTATTATCAACAGAGAATAACAGAATTTATTAACGTCTTTATAGGCTAGATGGAGCTATGAATTAGTTACATATTAATTAATTTTTTTTCGAGAAAGAACATCTCCTTTCGCTCTGCTGGGAATCGAACCAAAGGAACTTTTAATTGAAGTTCAAGTGCTTTCCCATTAAGATATCCGAAAGTTTAAGAGAAGAATCCTTTTTGAGAAATAAACGCATTATTATGCCAGGTGTTAACAGTCAAATTTTTCAAGGAATCTGTATTATCAAGAGATAATAACAGGATTTTTTAACGCCATTACAGAGTAGATGGCGCTATAAGTTAAAAAATTGTTAATGAATTTTTTTTCTTCAAAAAGGGCCGTTCCTTTCACTGCATTGGGAATCAAACCATAGAACTTTAGGTTCCCGGTCGAGTATTTTCCCATTAAGCCACTAGAGAGAACAAGGCAGAGAATCCTTTTTATAAATAGACGTATTATTACCCAAGTTTTTGCTAGTCAATGTTTCCAGGAATATGTATTATGATCAGAGAAGAACAGAATTTCTTAACGTCTTTACAGACTAGATGGAGCTATGACTTACAAATTTGTTATATTAAATTTTTTCGGAGAAAAAAAATCTTCTCCATTCATTCCGCTGGAAATCCAACTACAAAAAAAATTAACTGATTTGCAGCCGGATGCTTACCTATTAAGCTGTTAGAAAAATCGAGAGAAGAATCCCTTTTTAAGAAATACACGCATTATTATGACAGTTGTTACAAGGATAAGTTTTCAAGCAATCTGTATTATCACCAGAGAATAACAGAATTTTTCGCGTTTTACAGACTACATGGAGGTATAAATTAAAATTTTTTTAATTAAATTGTTTCTGCAAAAAGATCGGCACCTTTCGCTCCGCTGGGAATCGAACCATAGATCTTCCGATTACCGGTCGAGTATTTTCCCATTAAGCTACTAGAGAATTCGAGAGTAGAATCCTTTTTAGAAATACACGGATTATTATGCCAGGTGTTACAAGTCAAAGTTTTTAAGGAATCTGTATTATTATCTTAGAATAATAAAAATTTCTCACCGTCTTTACAGGCTAGATGGAGCTATGAACTAAATTTTTTTAATTCAGTTTTTCCAAAAAAGATCTTTTCCTTTCACTCCTCTAGGAATCGGACCACAGAACTTCTGATTTCTGACCGGGTGCTTTCCCATTAAGCTACTAGAGAGGTCAAGAGAAGAAATCTTTTTCAGAAATAAACCAAATGCCTGGTATTACAAGTGAAATTTTTAGCGTAACCTGTCCCAAATTTCAAGGGTAAATGCTTAGTGTAAATTATTGCAAAAGTAATCTTAGACTTGAAAGAGCAAAATTCATTTAAAACAAGAAAAATGCTGATTTTGCAATAACAAAGGAGAATAATAGAAAAATTAATTTTTTTTAGTAACATTTACGTTAGTGTTATATTCTAGAATCGAGCAATAATTTACTTAATCTCGGTTCGCGATTACGATACTTCAATATCTTCTCATCTTATTCGATCAAGCTTCGTAAGAAAATGTTCGATCGTGACAAGTTTTTCGTTTGTCGGCAGATTTTTTCACGACGAACATTTTTATTACCAAATTGAATTGAGCCTTAGTATTTTAAATACATTTCATACCAATTTTTCTATTATTGTAAAACTTTTAACAACAGTTATGTCACTTAAATTTATTTCTCCATAGGAAACTGTGCCTTTATATATTTACATATTTCGAATTGAAATTTATTAACTACAAACTAAAATATTATAACTATATTATATGATACTTATCTTTAAAACAAATTCTGATTATAATGAGAATGTTGAGATTTATGAATATCACCAAAATAATTTTTTTTGAAAGAATTTTGAAAGGGTTTAAGATAATACAAAATTTATCTTCAGATTCCTGTCAAAATTTGAAAAGATTTTTAATTTTGAATATTTAATTTGAAGAGAAAATTTAGAAGTATTAAAAAAAATTCAAATGATTTCTTACAATTTTGAAAGAAAATATAGAAGTTATTACAGGACATTTTTTTTAATTTTCAAGAGAATGTCCCCGCAGAACGGGCACATTTTTAAATATTTATTTTATATTTTAATTTTAAAATTGCGTCGCGCGCATAATGCGCATGTTCATTGACTAGCTATCTT